>BEWF01000349.1:0-12957 GCA_002583695.1 Pleurotus salmoneostramineus
TCGAACACGCTGTTACTGGTAAGGCTGCTCATCCTCTTCTTTTGCATATTGACGCTGATTTCCACACCTAGCTCTTCGCGTGATGTGTTGTGCGGGATGGGTACATCGTGATATTAGCTCGGGCAATGTCCTCGCCTTCAAACGCGAAGGATCGATGCAGGGAAAGGTGTCTGACCTCGAGTATGCGAGAAGATACCCACCTGATGCAACCTACCAAGCAGCTGCCGATCCGAAAACAGTGAGCACCCTCTTTGCTTTTGTTTTATGCATTCAACCTTTCTCATGTTTTCACAGGGCACGCCGTACTTCATGCCCCACGAAATTCTTGACTCATCGTTTCTCTACGATGAAGACACAGCAGAATCCTCTGAAGATATTGACGACGTCTTTGGTTCTTCCTCAGACGAAGAAAATACTAATATGTCCCCCGCTACCCAATCTGCTCCTATTTTCAACTTTCAGCACGACCTTGAATGTGTATGGTGGATATTTCTTTGGACTTTGACAAGGAGAGTGTCCCATGAACCATCCCACGACCACTTCCGCTTTGTCTTTGTCAACGCCATAGTGCAGCCCTCCAAGGAACGAGCGGCGTGCTTGCGCAAACCCATTCGTAACACCCTCATCCAAAAACTCGCTCCGTCTCTGCACGGCCTTACAAAATATCTTGAACAATTGCGTTCCCGTCAATTGAGCTATTATAGGCGCCGCGTGCGGGATCAAAAACTCAGTTGCCATTCATCCTACATCAAACCTCACACGTTGTTTTCTGTCTTCTTTCGTAAAATAATGTCGCATCCGGAGGGCTGGGCCTCTACACTTCTGATTGCCCATGACAAGGATGATATCGGTGATGACCTTGGAGAACCACAGTGCGTGAAGCCTCCCCGAGGGTCAAAGAAACGAACTCGTGAAGAATCATCGCAAGCCGAAGCGGGCCCGTCGACACGCGATGTAGTCGATGCACCGTCGCCCAAGAGGCGTTCACGCCAACGCACCGCGAAGACTGACATGCCGCCGCCAAGCGGACCCGTTACCCGCTCATCCACCAAATGGATTCCATCTGCGAAAGGAAAACGAACTGCGAAGGCGTCGCCAGTCAGACGACCTAGCAGGAGTAAATCCAAGAACAGGGCATGAAACACTTTGGTTTATCGTTTCGTATTCTCATATCTCTACCCTTGTATAATTACACCTATACATCCATTTATTGTGCATGTTTTCGACGCATGTATTTTTCAAGCGGCACCGTCTCAATTCAATTCTGTTTTAGATGCACTTGGTGCAATTGACCGATCTTGGACGTAACTGTGAATGACGTCATCCACTCTTCCCAAATGGTCGGGCATGTAAACTTACTGAGTATTCGTTCCTTGATGCGTGTAAGGAAGAACAGAGAGCGACGTGCCTAACCCAGCCTTTCAGTAAGGTGTTATGGTAGATATATAAGTATTTGATCGTAGAGAAGGGATGCTTCATCTCCATTCTATAAAGCATTGTTGATTCGAGGATCAATCATTTATCCTCGAGAGCACTCCACCTGATGGGCACGGTCCACACGCATCATCTTCGTGGGGAAGCCTGGTGGGAGTTTGGAATCTCTCTGAGACTCCTTTGGGCGATGCGCGAGGAAGCGTGCCAGTGCAGAGGTGTCAGTGCGTTGGATACCATGACTCACGGCGTGAAAGAAACTGCATTCACTTGTCATCACCGACAGTACTGTCGATGGCCATGCACTGGTGAATCGAAAAGGCCAGGGCAAGTGGCCTCAACAGACGGTGCAGCAAGGACTCCGCAAGCACTTGGACTCACCTTCATTTCGGCGGGATAAAATACGAGCAACCATACGATTGGGATACGGCGACATGCAGCCATTCGGATTAATTTTTCTTGACTTTAATCGGTGGGGTATTATGCGGCACTATCTCCGATGTTGGCCCCGTTCGTGGACGAATCATTTGGTCCACCATGCATCACACATCACAGAAGCACGCTAGACCCTGGGCTCCGCTCAATGTCAGTTTAAGAGATGAAGCTGAAGTGGTACGTATGAGTCATTTCTCAAAGGACAACAACTTTTCCTACCTCGCCAGCTTCGGAAACCTGTATCAGTGGACTTGACGGTGTGTTCTGCAATCTGCGTACGACAGCTTCCTTTCTCTAGACTTTCCCTTGTGTCTAGAGAATCCAGTGGGAAGATTTCCGGCGTACTTTGGGGGAAAAGTTTTACTAAGGACGAGGGCAGGATGTGGAGACACTTTGCGAAGATGAAGTCCGGGGGTTAACCGTTAAAGGGGCAGGAAAAGGGGGATGCGAAGTAGTTGCGAAGTAGCCATCTCTCTAACATCTAAACCATGATCGGCATCCTCCCGATTGAGCTTTTACTATCCCTCTTCCGCGAATTTCATCTCACCAGTATCATTGCTGCAAGAGGAGTCTGTCAGAGATGGCGACGATTGCTTCTCATTGCCGATATCCAAACGACCCGACGTGCATTACTTGACATCTACCTACACATCATCCACGAACCTTGGTTTTTAGACAGTAGACCTTGGGTCCTTCAGAATCTGTCGGAATTTAGTCGTCAGGTCTACGTCAATACCTTGCTCCAGCAGCACGACTATCTTCCATATGAGTTCATGATTTGGGTTCTGGAATGGCCAGCGAAGGCCGTTTTCGGCGGAATGTGGCCAGGACTTCCCACCCATATTCATGATTTGGTTGGGCCAATCGGTCCAGCGGGCTGGCTGGAAGGTTGGAACCTCCTCAATTTCTTGAAGCCAGTCGTATGGACCGTGAACGCCGTCAATGACAAAGTCGATTTAGACTTTGACCTCGACCCAGACGTGAATATGGGTTTCACCCATTTCATCAAGCCACTCCCTGGGATTCCAGTCATCACAGAGAACGACATAGAAACCGTATGGGTCCTCCTTGACAAAGGACACCATCGCGACCAAGTTATCCAAACGTATAAATCCGATCACGAATTTTGTTCGTTTACGCTCAATATGGAAGATACGATGTTCGAAAGTTGGACAGCTTGCCTCCACCACAAGCTAGGGCACCTGCGTCACCTACACCATGAGGCACACATCGGTCAACTCCCCATTATACCCGGTCCGTACCCTCCGCCTTCAGATCCAATCAAGCTGTCTTCGTCTTGTAGACCTTGGTCTTCCTCGTCACACTTGCCATACCTGCGTTCAGTATACTACATTTCGGATGACGAGGAAGAGACATCGTAGCTATGTACTACATTATTCCTAATACCGTTATGAATATATATTTGCCCTGCTTTTTTGCGAGTCTCTTCCCAGTCTAGCCTCGTCCGTGGTTTTCGATGTCTTTGATCCTATGATCCATACGAACGGTGCCCCTCTTGACCTGGGATTCTTGCTCCCAACAGACGGAAAGAACTTCTACCTCGTTGCCCCCGCGGTCTGGTAGCTTGCCAGGTTCGTGAGGTTCTTGACATCTTGTGCAGTGACTTTGCATCTAAAAGGGCCAACACTCGTCCGCTGAGCGGTGCGCTGCGTTTATCGGATGCTTCAGGCTCTCATTGCTAAGTGATCAGCGAAACTTGCACCCATTTACAGACGTCCGCCCAATTCGGGGCTCCCCTCGAGCTTTATCAAGGTACCAAAGAACGTTAATCATTGGATACTCAGAAACATTTCTCTGCGCGGCGCATATGCTACGAGCCCGTGTCGCCAGTGTTGGCATCGACGAATCATCGTGCACCATGTACATTGTAGGTCAAAGCGATAATCATGTTATACAATAAAGACCCGAGGAGCGGTTGTACAACAATGTATGGATCATTCCTCCGCGACGACGACGACAACTTTTCCTGCTTCCTCTCCCCCTTCAAGAACCTGTATCAACGCACTCGGTGCGTTCTCCAATCCATTTACGACAACTTCCTTGCTCTGGATTTTTCCTTGTGCGAGCAATGCGGGGACTTCGGCGAAGAATTTTCCAGCGTGTTTGGGGAGAAGGTCTGGTACGAGGATTCCGTGGATGTGGAGACGCTTTTTGAAGATGAGGGTCGTATTCTAAAAGAAAGTCGGGTCAGCCGAAGAAGGAAATGGTTAAAGGGGGTAAACAGGAGTGAGGGGATAGAGGAAAGGGGGAAGGAGACTTGCCTGGATGCCGTGTCGTTCAGAGGGAGGGAGGCCGTAGTCTCCCAGCGAGCCGCAGCACTATTCAGCTGTCAGATCGAAGGAGAGAGAGATGGAGACGAAGGAACGTACAACGATGGTACCAAAAGCATCGATGTGCTCGATGGCAGCTTCGAGGGCTTGAGCGCCGACGTTGTCCTTAGTAACGGCGAAACGATTGAGACTGGCTGAAATGGGGGATGAAGAAATTATTTACCCAGTAAACATGGAAAGGCCCGGCCTTAGCCAACGCCTTGTCGTAGCTTTCCTTCTTGTAGTTGAAGACGACGTCAGCGCCGATGGATTTGAGGTATTCCAGTTTGGCATCGGATCCGGCGGAAGCGATGACTTTCATCCTATGTAGCCGAGTAGGTCAGGGAATGAACACGGACGAAGGTAAGAACTAGGCTTCAGCTTACCCTTTCATCTTGGCGAGCTGGATGACCATTCTGTGAACATGAAAGGACACGATCATTGTTAGGTAAAGTGACGAGAAATAGGTGGCGATCTTACGAGCCGACACCTGATCCTCCAGCAGAGACATAAATAGTCTTGCCCTGTTGGTGGAAAATCATGGTTAGTTTTCCCCTTTTGTTTGATGAGATGAGGCTACATACCTCGGGAGATTGAACGTATTCTTCGAAGGCCACGAAAGCTGTGAGACCGGGTGTTCCAAGAGGGTTGGTATATTTGGTTAAAGGGAATGCGCCGCCTGGGTTGGGGACGACTTGGAGAGCAAGAGAATCCATGTCGAAGGTGGATGAAGGCCATTCTTCGGCTTTGAAGTTGAGGCGACCTGAATCAAGTGGTTAGAATGCGATGGCTCCCGAGAATGTGGTAGATGCTTGCTTTCAGCGTAGGGCTGGACGGTATAAGCTTCCCAAGGTGTCTGTCCGTACATCAAGTCGCCCTCCTTGACGCCTTCCTTCTCTGATCGGAGAACCTTGACGAGTCCAAACCCGACCATTCTGCGCAAGGTTGGTTGTCATTAACTTCAGACGAGATATCGAAAACTTACGGAGCTCCTAGGACGAATGGAGTGGTGTAACTTGGGATCGAGCCATCTCGCATACGCTCACGAAGAGCTGGTTCCGGGCTGATTATAAGAGTTTTGCTGAGGAAACCGCCATTGAGAGGGACGTTGTTGAGATCGATGGTTTTGGAGTTGTCGACGATGAGGTGTTCGCCGAGAACTGGGAGACCTTTCTGACCACCGTTATCAGGGAGCTTAGCGAAGATGATTCTAGGGTTGGAGGTCATGTTGTTGGTAGTCGTGGTGGAAAGGAATGGTATAGATCAAGCGAAAATCTAATGAGTATTTGAACAAGATTCGTGGATGGGTTTAGTGGGTCAGCGTTGATGCATGATGTGGAATGCATCATCCAGCGGGGTTCTCGGTTGATTGATGAAAAATAACAGATTGGGCATTTGAGGGTACCGTCGATAGCGGATCTAGTCGATGCTCCAGCTTTTCGTGGGTGACCCTGCGAGAATGTGGATGGGTGAAACCATGTTCACACGCGCTTACCCTGGTTTCTTTTAGCGATGTGCATGGGAAAGCCAATTCGAGACGACTATGATGCCATCAACGAGGAAGTTGGCTTTTGTCATCAGCCTTTCACTAGCCAACACAAGCTACAGCAGACGGCCCCCGACGTGAAGACGGCGTGAAGAAAATCGACGCGTTTAGAATGGTGGATGAAGAAACCGTGGGTCCCATGCTTCTTGTGCAGACGGACGCTACGAAGAGTACTTCAAGTTATTCCGGATACATTGTATTTTCCTGAAGAATTCTCATTACTTTCATCCTCGTAGATTGACTACCGCTTGCTGAGGGAACAGCTTCAAGTGTTGCGCTGTGTACAAAGTTCCCGATTTCTCGAAGGGAGAAACTCAAATTGCTACCCACGCCAATCCGTGGATGTTCAAACATTCGATATTCGAGTTCAGTGTCCCTGAACGTCGCAACGATGTCAGCTACACAGTGGTTCCATATTCCCTCACCTCAGCGTGTGTTCATGGCCTTCAAGTTCGCGGGATAGTTCCGCGGCGTTGGCGACGGCTCGTCAGTTGGGCTCACGCTTTGATAGATATCTGCTGGGTGTCTGGTTGAGGTTCTCATACCAAACGGATGGGAAGGTTCACTCGACACTCAGTCATCAGCCTTCACTGCGGAACGTCTCAGCGATACCACAAGCATTTGACAGACACTGCAGAGCTGAGAGTTCTGATTTTGAACCCACCGAACGGTGAGCCCTCGCGTAGCGTTCGACGTATGAAGGTCTTTGATTGTTCCCCGTCGATGTCTGTATGGGTAAGTGGCATGTCTTCTCCCGTCTTCTCGAGTCTTGACAGATCTTCTAATACTTCTGTTAGAAGTTTATAATTGTTATCTCTGCCGACGAGTTGACATTTTGTCTCATGAATGTCGGTCCTCGACATTCAGGGCTACGGTCAATGCAGTGCAAGTCAAGTCAAAACTAATAACCACGTCGCAGCGCAAGATCAAGATCTCTTGAACTCACTAGCACATGTACGAGAACCAGGTTGAAGCATGGAAATCGGAAGTCAATGTTTCGTCGCATCAATCAGACTTTGTCTCAGAATTGGCATTCCTGATGTTGAACAGCACTTGCGACGGTGTGTAAGGTGTGCCCACGCGTCAATGGTATATCCGCTGAAAGTATCATAGGATGATTTAGATCGTCTATAGCAGCCGAGGAGATCGTCTCGCCGTGATCCTAAAATAGTCGTTTTACCGTGTCTGACGGAGATAATCCATCAAAGGATCATACGGAGGACCTCTCACACATAAGATATAGGCATCGAGGGACGGGAACGAACAGATATATCGAGATCTATTTCATGATGGCTTTCTCGGAGTTCTAGAAGGCCATAAATACTCCCTTGGCAAGTCTCGATGTCAATTACGATTCCTGTGCTGCGTTCAAGACTCAACAAAGATGCATACGATTACGACCCCTTTAACGAAATTCCTTGGTGAGGTGACAGTTTCGTATGTCTTCGGGTGTCGGCTGATGCGCATGGATTAGGAATCCAAACTCCCATCGTGCTGGCTCCAATGGCTTTTGGGACTGGTGTCAGCATGCCTTCCACCGTCTCACGCGAAGGAGGGTTTGGCTTCATGCCCGCAGGTCAGTGTCTTCGATCCCATACACACGTGCTAAAAATAACATGCTCTCATTCCTACAGGGTTTGATTCGTCTGATACTATACGACAGAACCTACGCACCATTAGAGAAACACTTTCCATCAAGGAAGGCACACCCGTACCTGTCGGCGTGGGCTTTATTGGATGGATCCTCGATATGACTGAGGCACCGGAGTCGGATGACCATCGCCTCCTCGCCACTCTAGCAGAGAAACCCGCTGCAGTATGGTTCGCATTTGGAAAGGACCTTGGGAAATACATCGCACAGGTCCATCAATTCAACAAATCTCGTACGGACGGTAACAAAACTGCCATCTTCATCATTGTCAACTCGGTCGAGTATGCCATGAAGGCGGTGAATGAATGGGGCGTCGACGTGTTGGTTGTTCAGGGGAACGAAGCAGGGGGACACGGAGGATCAGAATCCCCTCCTTTATTCCTCCTTCTCCCCGAGGTATTATCTGCCTTTTCTGGCAATGCCAAGAAGCCGTACATCATCGCCGCTGGAGGGATATCAACAGGGAGTCAAATTGCCGCTTTGTTGACTCTCGGCGCTGACGGCGTGGCTGTCGGTACCAAGTTCCTTTTCACCGAAGAATCGATCTACTCGCAAGCGCAGAAAGACGAGCTGGTCAAAGCTGGATGGGGTTCGACGACCAGAGGACTGATGTTTGATGAAGTTGGCAGGACAAATGGTTGGCCGCCGAAGCATAATGGGCGTGCGATCGTTAATAGTATCGTGGATGACTTGAACGAGGGTTTGAACCTTGACGAGAGGATGAAAAGGTTTGATGAAAGCGCGGCGAACGGGAAATCCGATCGGTTGGTAATTTGGGCTGGTGTTGGTGTCGCCCTTACGAAGGAAATACAAAGTATCAAGGTAGGAATGTCTTGCTGTTCTGGGGGGAACAGAAACTGATCGGGGAAACAGGATGTCTTCCTTCAACTGCATGATGAGGCGGTCGCCACACTGAGATCGAGGTCGACGCTATTGGCTTCGGACCAATAGCGTCGGAATAGGTAGACACAAGGAAACCCGTCTGTGTTCATGCGCTAGCACGATGTGAATGTATCAACACATGCGATGAGAAAGACCTCAGTTCAACAAGCCTGTGCTATTTTCTAAAGTTCTAATCGTCTCGCCATGCAGTTCATCAAATACATCCTGTGAACGCTTCAGCTTCATTCATATTACGGGATTGGTATACGCACCGCGGTCGACTTTAGTTCTTTCGTAAGAGCCACGCCGACACCAGCCCAGATTACGAGCCGGTTTGTCTCACCCTTCGCCGCACTTTCATCGTGTCTCTTCATTCGTTCTTCTAGAGACAACCCAGCGTCAAAATCCGACATGATATCGTTGGCGATGGCGCGGCCGTCATTCTTCTCGGGCCATCCCATCGTTCTGTTCACTTCATCAAACATGAATCCCCTCTGAGTAGATCCCCAGCCGGCTTTGATCAACTCTCCTCTTTTCATCTCGTTGTATGGGGATTCATGCGTGAACAGGAACCTCGTGCCAAGCGCTACGCCAGAAACACCCATAGTGAGAAGGGCGGCAATCTGTTTGCCTGTGGCTATCCCTCCAGCGGCGACAATGTGAGGGCGTCGTTTTGATGGAAAGGAGGAGATAATTTCGGGGAGAATCATGAATAGAGGTGGAGCATGCGACCCTCCATGCCCACCGGCCTCGTGTCCCTGAACGACTAAAACGTCTGCACCCCATTCATCCACAGCGCGATGGGCGTCTTCAACTGAATACACAATCACGAAGATCAAGGTCTTGTGGTCCTTGCTAGAAGCGTTGATTTTGTTCACTACGGCGATATGCTTTCCGAGGTCGTCGCCGAAACCAAACCATACCGCTTTCGGTCTGGATGCGAGAACGGCTGGGATACGAGGATCGTCAGAGACCTCGGTCTTGTCGAGGACCCAGCCGATGAAGCCTACGCCCACTGGAACAGGCTGGTCTTCGGCTATATGGAGCTCGTCTCTGATGGTTTGCAAATTGCCTTTGATCAACTCAGAGGAAGCAAAACCTAGAAAACACAAAGAAGTTCGGTTGGCGCGAATTCAATCATATGATAGAGATAGAGATCTCAATGATGAATGTGGGAGGGATGTGGAGCAGTACCTGCACCGATGAACCCAAACCCTCCTTTTCCTGAAACGATACTTGGCAATTTCACTACCGTTCCGAACGCCATGGGTGCTAGTATGATTGGGGATCGTATGCCTGGAAATTTTCCATCAGTTGAAACACCAGCGGAAGTTCATCCGGTAGACGCACCCAAAATTCTCGTTAACGACGTTGTAATGGGACGCATGGTTGCAAATGGGAAGCGGGCAGATGGTTGGGTCGACGAGCCTATTTATTCTTTGCGAATCTTACCCCGGATCGCACAGTAATGGAGGACAGGATGTCAACGAGCAGAGCCAAAGCATAATGCATCAAGTTCGCTGATTCACGGGCAAGTTGGGAATCTCGAGAGCCTTTCTGAAAGCAGCGATGTAGACGGATGATGACAAGAGAACCAGATAAAATTTCACACCACAGGAGACAGGGGTATCAGGGTACGGAGAATAATCAACTTCGTATCTAGCCTTGATCAACTTAAGCCATGCTTCCCCTCGAATGTGACACCTTTGGATCCGAATCATCCTCGATCTGAGTCGTAATGTCCACCTTGATCTTTCGAGACGGCGCACTCCCAATTGTTTGGACGGGGTCTGAACGTGAAAGCTGGTAAGAATTGTTCGTAGGGGAAGCTAACGTTCTCAGGCGAATCCGAAGCGTGATGGCGTTGAACGTTATTCCCTAGGCGAAGTTTAGCTCACCAAGCGGTTATAAGCGGATCCGGACTTACTACGACCGGGGTGACCATTTCAAGCAGAATGTATTGAGCGTTGATGTCTTGAGAATACAACGCGAGAAGGAGGATTTCGATGATCAGTTGCATTGCAGCGGATTCCACGAGAATTCGGAGAACTGGGAGAAGGAGATTCTCCGTCTTGTATTTCGCAGACTTGCTGGAGGTGCTCCAAATGCGGTATGCCATGAGACCAGTAGTGATGACGTTCTGGACGACAGCTATTGAGTAAAAGGCGAGGATCCAGTGATTGAGCCGTGGGTCAAAGACCGTCTTTGTGGGGTCGATTTGAACGTAGAGTCCGCAGACGGAGTAGCCAGAGACTATCAAGGGAGAAGGTGAATAGATGCTTTTGAAGAAGGGAGGAGGCGCGCTAACCAATGCTACCGATGAGGAGCATGACAGGGACAGCGATTATCCTCCAGTCATGATTCCAAAGGATGAAGCAACGATATATCTGAGAAAGTTGGCGCTTTGGGTAACAGATATTTACTACAAGGATGAGTAATACGCACAGCAGCAGCGTTTCCTAGGATTTCCTGAGTGGCGTACAATGTGTCCTTGAGAATGTGATCCCACAGTTGAAGGTTGCCTATGTACGCCGCGCCTCCGCCTTCTGCATTGACATGCACGGAGAAGCCTTGGACGAGGCGGTACCCGTTCATTGCGAAGTGAAAAGTAGCGATAAAGAACATGACGCAAGAGATAAAGATCATGACCTGAAGAAGAGGTCGGCTCTCAGCCGGCCTGTAACTGTAACTACGGCGGGGTGCTCACCAGCGTGTGACGGTCATGTCTCTTGGAACTACCAAAGCTGAAAAGGAGGGTGCCGAAGAACAGACATACTAAGAAACCTATAGCCCAAGGTCAGAGAAAAATCATGATGTAGTTCGCGTAACAAGTACCATAGGCAAGTCCCTAGGGGAAGAGAGGAGCAGGTCGTCAGCCAGGCAACCAGATGTTGGGGGAAGGCGCCTGGAATACTTACCTCGAGCCAAGTGGCAAGCAGAAAGACCTGGTCAATGGGTATCTGTTTGATCATGTTCGGGAATGAAATTGGTGGTTCTGAGAATACCCGCCTCGAGGACTGGCGTTATAAGTATAAAGTTTCATTCTCCAACCTCGGGGAAATTGGGATACAGAGATCGAAGTGAAAAAATGACCAAATGCGTTTGATCCTGGTTTGGAAGTATCACCATGATTTGATGTCGAGCTAACGTCAATCGTTGTGCGTCCCATCATGCGTGGTGTGTGGGATCAGATGAGTTTTCGAACCGAACTCATGGAATGTGCTACGTCCGCATTTTCTCACCGCCAATGTCGATAGGGAGCGAGGCCTTCGATCATTCAGTTTTTGTGATGTTACAAGTGCATTGAGTCCATCCCGTCGCTATTCCCATCCGCTTCGTAGCCGACTGGCCGAGGATCAAAGAGCACGCGGTCGTGGAGGAAAAATTGAGTAGTAAGGTCGTCGTGGTGTGTTCGTGGGATGCGTTTGCTCAAGATTCACCCATGGAACCCTGCTAAGATTTGGGTTACACGAGATTCATTTGAGTCTTTGGATGAATGTTCTCCACTTACGGCGGTGCGTGTAACAACTATTTCCATGGTATCTCTCCACATGTATTGTTGTAGATGTTTGACTGCTGAAGCATCGGACGCTGTATTCAATGTTGAGCGACAGGAAACATGATAAAGACGATAGCAAGACGAACAGGCATGAGGCATGAGGCATCCATGAGAGCAAGAAGAGTAGTTTCGTATGATGGCCCTCGAGGAACTGGATCCATCGAGGTAGTACCGCGGTTGATGGTATAAGTCTAGTACAGAAGCTGGGAGCGATGACACTGATACATCGGGCGCCGGTAATTGTGTCTGGCCTATATGGTTCATTGAGAATTTCCGTTTGCAATCTCGATGCTTCGAACATCCACCGGCCACATAGAAGAGGATGTTTCGCAGATGCTGTGTGGGTTCCAAGATGTATTGGGATGATTGCCCCGAGCGATATGATGAGAGTCACATCTGTATCAGGGAAAACCATAGACGTAGCCGAGTCTGTCGGTGATGCGCCGAGAAACAGCTACCTTGTCCAGGCATATAATACCTGAACTTGAGTGGGTAAGTCTTCAATAGACTGAGATGATTCCTCAAAAAACTTCGCACATCCTCCACGCTTTCCCTAACGCTTTCGAAAAGCAGGTGGTGAGTATAACGCGTTCGACGACCGACGATGCAACTTACCACCTTCATTTTCAGAACGTCGCCGTGACCCTGCTTATCGTCGCGGCACTTGCAGTGGTTATCCGGAAGATATTCATCCGCAAGAACCTCACAGACAAGGCAGGGAACCCAATCCCACCAGGGCCACTTCTGCGATATCCATACCTCCGACGCTACCCAGAGAAACCTCTCTTCAGATGGGCGAAGCAATACGGACCCATTTACTCGGTCTGGATGGGGAACCAATTGTTTGTCGTTATGAACGATGCGCGGGTGGCTCGTGACCTTCTGGTTGTCAATGGAGCCATCTTCTCTAGCCGATGGGACTATTTCATGAAGAACATTACTATCCTTGCCGGCGGTGCCATTACGGCGTCCAAGTACGATGACACCTGGTGCGTTGGAGCGAGAAGTCCGAGAGTCATTTGGTTTGACAAATCCCCTTTTGTAGGAGACAGCATCCGAAAATTGCAATGTGGTTGCTGACGCCAACGGCTGTCGACGCTTACGCTGGAACCAGCGACTATGA
>BEWF01000353.1:0-103391 GCA_002583695.1 Pleurotus salmoneostramineus
CCGGCGGCGCGGGTTAAGTGCACCAGGAGACTGTGTACATCAGGGAACACCAACCCGTCCGATGACGCCCGGACAGGGGCTAGGGGCTAGTCACGTGACCGGGGTTCCCAGCGGGGCAGTCACGCGGAGCGTGACAAGCTACCTCGAAGCTGAAGAAATTCTCGAGAAGATATTGGGTACTGTAGAAAGCCGCCTTCGACGAACCCTAGGGCTCGGGACTCTGAGGCTCCAGCTACCATACCACATCAAAGGAGAAGAGGAGGATGCCTATGATTTCTTGGAGTTGATCCTTCAAATTCAAAACTACTTCACGTTTTGCCGTCTGTGCGGTAATTTTCCCGCTCGCTCCATATGTGACGAAGACACCAACCGTGCTCTCGAAGCTATCCAATTCTCCCGCAGCCGACTCGAGCGGAGGGCGTCCCCCTCAAACTACCATCGCATGAGATTCTTGCGTGGCTTGATGCCTTTGATCGGTTACCACGCCATCGCAGGGCAGGTAGAGGAATGCTACCGTTACTGCTCAGAAGCTTTAGAGGTCATTCAAGCCTGTGGCCTTTCCAACGTACACAACATCATTAAAGCTGGACCTTTACAGACACGAGTGGGAGTATTACGCTTCCTTTCGCGAGCGCACGAGCGGGCTTGCGACTACACCTCGGCCTACCACACGGGGATGGAATGCATAACTTCAATCAAATCGCTATCAAATATTGATAAATCTTTACTCCCCGACGATTTTGAATGCTTCCCACATGTCATGGAGTACATGCAACAGGCGATGCCTGCTTGGACTAGTATTGTACGCAACCCGGAACACCGGACCTCATTTATCGAGGACGACATCGACGAAGACGATGTAGGTGATGGATCCACGAGACAGATTGAGTGGGGGATTGCGCTGTAGGTGAGAGCTATCGTTCTTGTTCCTGTACCACTCTGACTGAGACGGCGGAAAAGAAAGGATTGGCCAGAAAACGTGTACGAGCATCAAAATTGAAGACAATCGTGCGTAGAGACGCGGTGCAATGAACAAAAATGAAATTGCGATGACGGGTGTGTGTTGGGGTTATCCCGGGCCGGAAGTTCTCTCACCACGGCCCTCATGTTCCTCCTCCGTTGATCATCCAGCAATCATCCAGCCTTCTCAACCCGCCCCGATATCTAGTCTTTCGTAGCCTTTGGGCTAGATCTTGAGTACTGAGTACTGAGTGCCTGCGTGCTTGGTTCTCTACGTCTGTTCTGTTTGATACCAGTGGCGAGTTTTCTCCCTGCGATCCCACCTGACGATTGCAAGTATAGTGCGATGTAGCTTGCACTGCCTACAGCGTCCTTTTGATCCCATCTTTTGACCTCACAATTGACCTCTACCACCACCACCCACTAGCTCATCCCATCTCCTCATGGATCCTCTTGCTCTGACCACATCAATCATTGAACTCGGCATGAGTATTAAAGGTTCAATCGACAAGGTTAGTTCTGACCTTATGACACTAGGTAATCCGCATTTACGCTTGTTGCAGTTTGCAGAACGCCGTAGTCGCGCCAAAGAACTCGCATGTGACGCTCTGGTCAACCTGCGCTATATAGCAGAGTTCTACGAAAAGAATCAGTCAATGCTCTCGCACGAAGCTCTAGGACCCCTTCGCGAATCATTGGATCTATTGAAAAGGCATCTAACTCAATGTCTCCCTGGTTTTTGTGATGCTTAGTGCCTTTGGAACAGTGACCTGTACCGCGTTCACAAACAATGTCAAATCTACGAACCTAAGCAGGACACCCATAGATTGAAACGGCTCGCTATGCCTCTCAAGTTGTGGATGGACTCCGACAAGATGGAAGCAGATCTGATTCAACTCGAGAAAAGAATACAAACATCCATGAACCGCATCTCGGTACGGACCGGTTCAGTGGTTGTCCTCTGCCCATCCACTCGCCTCTAACGCGATCATTCCAGCTCTTGAGTGGCGCCCGTGTGGAGGTGCGGATCACGAAAATTGAGAGCATCCTCGCAAATGCCTATGAAAGCCGCGTTCGTATCCAACACTTTGATTCTGCATTCACACAAGAGCTCCTCGGTAGAGATCCGGGTCTTGGGGCCTTTGATCGCGTATGTGCACCACCTAAGTTATTCGACCTGTAAGTCTGACATGCTGCGTTCCCATAGTCGCTATATGAGCTTGACGACGTCGACATTCAATACATCAGCTTGAAGGCCATGAAACTTATAGGCACGATCTCAGCCGTAACCTTCACTAGTGAGGTCACAAGAGCCTTGCCTCCCATGACCATATACACTGTCTTCCCCATGGTCCCGCCGGCCCCGCATAATATCGTATTCAGTATAGTAAAGCTCCAAGCCCTCGCCAGTAGCGAAAACACCCCCATCGAAGACTTCTCTCAAAACACCTTCGAACTTATTGATATGCTTGAACAGCTCGAAATGATGGATATTCTCTTGAGGATACTTGGGACTGTTGAGAACCGCCTTCGACAAACCCTAGGGCTCGGGACTCGCAAGCTTCGACTACCACGCCACATCAAAGAAGAAGAGGAAGATGCCTTGGATTACTTGGAAGCCATCCTTTATTTTCAAAACTACTACGGATTACCCTCTCAGTGCGATCATTCTGCAGCTTGCTCTATATGTGACGAGCACGTCAAACGCACATCCGAATATATCCAATTCTCCCGCAGCCTCCTAGTGCGGAGGGCGTCGCCCTCAAACTACCATCGTATCAAATTCTCGGATAGTCTGATGCCCTCAATCTACTATCATTCCACCCGAGGGCAAGTAGAGGAATGCTTCGGCTACTGCTCAGAAGCCTTGGAGGTCATCCAGCCCTGTATCGCTTCCACTACACGCAATATTCCCATCAACCATGCTGGAGCTTTACAATTCCAAGTATCAGTATTAGGCTGGCTTGCGGTAGCGCAAGTGCGCGATTGCAACTACACATCTGCCTATCACACCGGGATGGCCTGCATGACTTCACTCAAGGCGCTTTCAAATATTGACAAATCTGCCCTTCCCGATAACTTCGACTACATGACTCGCATTTTGGAGGACATGTATGAGGAGATGCCTACCTGGACCAGCGTTGTGCGCAACCCAGAACACCGGACCTCATATATCGAGGAATACATCGACGAAGACGATGCAGGTGATGGATCCCCTCGACAAATTGAATGGGGGATCGCACTCTAGTCTCTAGGTGAGCCCTATGATCTTTTCCTCCATATACCACTCAGTCTGACTTCGCCTTTAGCTGCCTTCCTATCCGATATTGTCCTCTCCTTGGAGGATACGGGATACATTCAGTCAACGACGATCACCATCGCTTTGATGGTTCCGACATCAGTAACCATCGTTTAACTTATACCCCGCTCTGGTTTCCACTCTGTAATCGTGCTCCCTATCGCTGCACCAACTGGATCCCTCCGCTCGATTACGACTCCAGGTGAATCTCATGTTCCACTTCTATACATGTTATGTACTTGTCATCGGAAAGAGGACAATAGCTAGCACGTCGTGGAACGATGTACCATAACCAACGCTGATTTTTTCACTCCGAATGACCAGATCGTCCACTACGCACCTTATGCTTTCCAACCTCATAGACAGACTCCAAATTCAGGCCGGCCTCCCCAATTTCGTGTAGAGTCAATGAGTCGATCTCTCGAAGATGACTTGACCGTCCGCTGTGCGCCTCAAGTTTCCGACCCCTGGTAAACTCTCTAAATTAGGGCAAGCGACGCCGATTTCGCGAAGAACTTCGTCAGGTACTCCTTGAGAACCTCGCGAAGCTTTCCATAGAGGTACTCCTTCGAGCACCTTCAAGTTAGGCTACTTCGACAAGTAACGGAGCCAGCAGTGCGGCAGATCTGACGTCAAGTGCTACATAGATATGTCAGTCAGACAATGCGAGTATCGATGATAAAAGGGACACATACAGGAGTTATGGAGTGGGAGTAAACGCGAAGCGTCTCGATGTTCGGTGTGGCTTCAACCAACATCTCGAATTCTTCGAAACTCCTGAGGTTGGTGAGTTCAATTTCCTTGAGCTTGGGCATTTGGTTGAGATTGAGAAGATGCCCGCCGTGGTCGACCTCGAGCTGTTCAGATCCTTTCGGGGAGCGGCACCAATTAAACGGCTCAAGTACGCCAATCTCCTCTAACGCTGTGTACGGCTCAGTGAGGCTGACGAGCTGTTGGAGCGAGGCGGCGGGTAGGTCTAGCACTTCGATGTTTGGCAAGAGCTGAATATTGGGGACGGCCGTTGGGTCTGGTAGCTCGAAGGGGAGACGTGGGACAAATGGAGCGTCCATAGAAAGATGACACGATATTTTCTGGATAGTAGGATGGCGCTGAAAGAATGACAGCGCAGAGCTTGCCTCGATAGTCATATCCCAGAAGCAGATATCCTGCAAGTCCGGCCAATGTGCGTCAGACACAATGGACGTGATATCAGTGAATGGATTTCCATCAAAGCCATAGTAGAAGTGGCGGTCAATAATTTGGAGAGTCAAAGACTATGGGGGATTTCTTGAGAAACGATCCCATTTGGAAGAAAACGAACTCACCTGAAGATGCGGACAGCCGAGGAGTAATGCTTTCAGATTAGTCAAGTCAGCTCTGGGAGGACGGAGCTGGGTAGTTGGCGTGGCGTCGTTCTCATCCTCAGAGTCATCGGAATCTGAGGAGATGGCTCCTTCGTAAGGGTCTTCCGGTGAGTAGTACACCTTTAAGGAGACCTTCGTAAGGTTCCTAAGGGTATAAAAGGTCTAGCCGCAAATAATGAGTGCGGTGCCAGCAAAGCAGTCAGTCCGTCACGCGAAGTCAACGCACAGGACTGCGAAAGATAGGTTGTATATCGTCAACTATAGTGCTGAATTCTCCGAGGTCAACGACATCCAGTTCCTTGAGCTGTGTATGGTCTCTCAGGGTTGTCCAAATGTCCTCGCCGACGATCAGCTCGTTTTCCCTGCGAGCATTCACAACAGGGACCCAGCGGTCCCAAATAAACGTCTGGAGGTTGAGCATGAGACGAACCGCGTTAATCAACAGGGTCTCAGACTCTTCAAGTTGGGTACGCGACAGAGACGTCGCGTTTATATCAGCCGAAAGCCCCGGTGTAGGAACTTGTTCTGGGTGGCGGGGTGAAGCACCTGGGTTTTCTCGAAGTATCTCGAGTTCGTAGACTTGAGCTGCATGTTCTGGGTGCGCTGTGAAGTATTTCCAAAGCGAATCGTTGCCCAAATAAGATCGAACAACGCGATGTGCTAGGATAGGCTTGACGAGGCCAAAGTTCCTGGAGTTGGTAAGACCAAGAGCGAGAAGATCTTTTTGCGAGGGTATGAAATCGATCAGATACCGGGTCGTATCTTCATTGAGCCGAGGAGTAGTCATTGACGAGGTTGAAACAAGGTTGAACACGCCGGCGAGGCCTGAGTCCGAAATGAACGGGTGGCGCTTGACTGAAGTCGACAGGGGCACTACCGACATTTAGGAGAGACAAGGACTCAGGAATGGCAATGTTTACAAGAAGAGTCATAGTACAAGCCTATGGTAGGGAGTTGGCTTTATGTGAATTAAAGATAGTTCTCCTATCGGACTCCTCGCGCTTACTTCTCCAAAGCCAAACAAGACATATAACAAAGCAACCCAATAGTACGCCGAACCCGAAGAAATATACATTGTTTGATGAAAACGTCGAGCAAGATGAGGTGGCCCCACTTCCAACAGCTTTTATGTCGTATTCATTGCGACTAGGGCTGACTGTGGAATACCTGAAATCAAGACGAAGACTCTGGATCAAAATGAATTCTGGAAATAAAGGAAGGATACACTCACATGAGCGCACTAAACACGGCATACGGCACACCCCTTGGCAGACTAAGCACGAGAGTGTGTTCATCATCTGGGAGTCCATCGCCTACCCAAGCAATCACATTGGAGGACTTCGAATCGTTCGCTGTTGAGTGGTTTGAGCGGAGACGCGTAGCGGATAAGTCCACTACGGCTGTTGGATCCGAATCCAGGTTGATATTTATACTGGAATTCCGAAGCATGCTGGAGATCCTCTCATATCGAGGGACATATAGATACGCAGCGACACCTGTATGCCCTCAAATAAGGAAATGTGAACCCCACAGAGCCTTGACGAACCTCTGAACTTGAATTCAGCTCGAGCTTCGGAGTCGTTTGTCCACAAGTACGATCCATGAAACCCAAGGTCCGACGAAGAGTTCAAATGGGACCAGTTCCCCGACAAATTGAATGATACAAGCCCGGGGAGTGGATCCAACCCTATATCAGGGGACGGAGAGGGTGATGCAACCCTAGAGCTGGAGTCTGGAGCAACATCGGGCTCTGGCGCTGTTTTCATGGAATCAAAATCGCTATTCGGCGATTCAGAGGTGCTGTCACTCCTCGTAAAGCCTCGTGAGATGCCATGCCGAGGACCCAATTCGGGAGACGTCAACCCAACCATCAAATCGACGTCGATGGTCGCATTTTGAAGTGGAAATGGGTTGGGAGGTGAAACAGCAGCAGCCGTTTCGAGGTCTATTGATGAGAATTTTCTCGATGAGCTGGCTGCATACCGTTCTTCCCTAGCTTTAATGAGGGATTTGATATACGAGGAGGGTAAGGATGGCAACGTGAGAGCGGGCATTATGTGGTACACGCCTGGCTAACTGGCCTTCGAATGCTCGCATATTTATCCAGTGACATATGCGTCGATATCAACACCGGGCCACATATAGCGCTTGAACAGGATTGAAGGAGAATCATCACAGAAGGATCGGAAGGAACAGCGAAATGCTGTTCGTGCATCATGTTGTGGGTTTCCTGTTCTAGGTTCCCACGAGATCAGTATATGAACGCCAACCGTTTCCCCCCACATCCGCATTCCTGTTTTTCACCTGATCGCGATGAGTGAGTAATTTCCCTGCCCACTAGGAATGCTGAAGCTCAGCCTCTAAACTTAGGAAAACATTCACACAACAGGCCGAAACGAGGCTGCTGTCTATATGCATCCGATGAGTCACGGATCCTGGAATCCTGTTCCATTATTGCTTCAGTGAAGCAGCTGAACCGAAATAGACACGAGCCAGTAATGTATACTTCTGCGTCTTCATCGGCGTTGACAATTGAAATACAAATGTCCTTAGATTTTCGAACATCACTGTGTTGCTAGACAAATCGGAAGCTGATAATTGATCTCAGCGAAGGGTATGCCCGCCATGTCAGTATACACTGCGTCCGGTGTCTTGGACCGCGACTGCGGCTTTCCAGTCGTTTCGATCAGACCTTCAGGAGGTACTCCTAATACTCCTTAAGACGAGCGCCCGAGGGACGACATTAGTAATTACGTCTTGCATGCGTACTACCATGCCAAAATCCTTCCTTCCTCTCGAAGTCCTCCACCACATAATTCAGTCAGTCAGTTCGACTCGGGATCTACTTCAAATAGGCGCTGCAAACTCGGCGATATGGACATTAGTCGAACCTGAGATGATCTGCCACTTGGAAAACAATGGTCTATGGCGACATCTCATTGAGCATCCCGAGGACCCGAATATGCTTCGATGATTCGCAAACTGCGCATCGTTCCGGAAGTCACTCACTCCCATCGAGGGGCTCATTTCGAAGTTCTTAGATTCGACGGAGATAAAAGTAAACAATTCCAGTGAGGGCAGCAAAGGTTGTTTTGCGGATTGAGGGGGAGCTGGATGCGACAGTCAGCGTACATAGCAGATAGGACGTCAAAATGAATAGAGGATTAGCTTGAGATCGATCCATGAGCTTTGATCAACCACATCCAAAGGCTGGTTCGGACGCACGATGGTCTTTATACGAACAGGAAAAAATTCAGGGTAAAATTCAGCGCCGACTGCTCAGGGTGTTCCTGAATTTCTGAGTAATCTTCGGGGTGTGCATAACGCCTAGGCGCAGAGCTCGTCGGAAACCAGCTTTCCTGAGCGCAGTGAGTGCTGAGTGTAGTGGCAGCGAGTGTCTGGTAGCTCGCAGAGAGGGGACTCGGAAGCAGGAAACTCCGCGTCATAGGAGTACAGGAGAGCCTCCTAGTAGTACTCGGACAGGGAAAACCGCTTGAACGTCAACAGTAGGTAGCGGAGAGGTATACCGCATGCTAGTAGTAGAAGCCGTGTAGTGTCTCTGATATACAGCGTTCAAGGAAAGAGTCGAGGCGGAGGGATATGAAAGGCCATACATATATACTCTATTATGGACGGAAATTATTCGTCATCTGTATCGTCGTCGTCGCTCGTACAGGACGGAGGCACAAAGCTGATTTTACCATTCTCATCCACATTTATTTCACCTCTTTTCCCGAGGGAGCGAAGATTCGGACACGCAGCAATGATCGCTGTCAAGATCCCATCGAGCTCACGCTGAAGACGAAATGCCGAGCCCCAAAGCTTGATCCCATCCACCATCCGCAATTTTGGCCACCTACTGAGGTAGCGAAGCCAGAGCTTATACCTTCTCTCGTCATATTCCTCCGTGTACTAACAATAGTCATTGATCATCAGCGAGCTGGGAGATGGTGGTGTATTACTCACAAGCTCGGGGAGGTTAAAACGACTAATTCGCAGCACTTCAAGACGCGGAGTCAGTGCTGTCAATTTCTCGATCTGCTGGAAATCTGTGACGTCCTCTACCGTTACATCGACAAGATTTGGCATTCTCGCAAGGTCAAGCCTGTACGATGGCCTTGACGCTTGAGACCACTGCTTAGGATTGAGAATACGCAAGACCCGCATTTTTGACGGGTAGGTGATGTATCGAACTAGAGTGCGAAGAGTGTCGTTCGGAAGATCGATGGTTTCGATGTTAGGCAGGATTTTGACGTCTTCGGGAAGCTTTGGAAATTTGAATGGTTTGTGCAGGAGGTCATCGTCGTATAAAAGGGAAAGATTCGCTCGGAGGGAAACAAGTGAGGGATGACGTCTGAGAAAGTTCAGCATCCCCGGACCTTTAGGGTCAACTGAGATATCGACCAGCGAGAGATGCTGTAAGGATGGCCAATTTGCCTCGGCAAGGATAGGCGCGATGTCGGTGTAAGGGTTTCCATCATGACGGTAGAAAAACTCCTCGTCTTTTATGACCAACTCCAGCGCCTGAGATTGGCGGTGAGCTTTTCAAATCAATGTACGCCGTCGAGAAAGACATGCCTGGAGAGCAGGACATCCAAGGAGAAACTCTTTCAAGCCAGAGATGTTAATCCTTGGAGGATCAAGCACGATTTTATAGGATGAATCGTCAGTGTCGGAGTCATCTTGGTTACGAACACCTTCTGCTGAGTAGGCTGGGACGTAGGCAAGCTTCATGGTGACGTGAGTCAAGCCTCGGAACGAGAACATTGCCTGGACAAATAGGGAGATGAATGAGTACACGAAGCTCGGCTCAGTGAAGGGGTGAGATACCGGGTTCCATGGGGCAACATATGCAGCAGAATGTGTAAATCCATCCTTCAAGTCAATGATCGACAGTTCTGTGAGTTGACAATACGTGTTTAACGTCGTCCAAAGATGACCAGCTTCATCAGTGTCCGATTCAGGTGCAGAATCATCTGGATACGCGTCGGAATCACTGTCACTATCGCTGTTCTCCCCATAGGCGGCGCGTTCGACAAGTGGTAACAAACGATCCCATTTGAACGTTCGCAGGTTGACCATTCCGCGCACTGCCTCGGTCAGTAGACTCTGCGATTTGATCACGTCTACAGGATCCGGAGGAGTATCTGGCAGTACATAACCTTGCTCCAATGGGTCGCGAGCTTGGAATAGGAGAAGTTCCTCTGGAACAGGCCGGTCCTCAGTCTCATCCTCGCGCAGAATCTCCAGCTCGGTAACTCTCGAAGCCATCTCAGGACGCGTAATGAAATACCTCCATACTGCGTCGTTCCCCAAAAAGCAGCGAACCGTTCGGTAACAGATCTCGGATTCGTCGAGGACGTGGAGAGTGGAATTGGCCATCTCGACAGCAGATACTCTAGATCGGCTGGGGAAGTCAAGAATTGGATGATCAGAGTGAGGGCGTCTTCAGGAAGGCGAGGAATTGGTATCCCTATGAATGATGGAGGGAGAAAATGAACGCGTTTTGTCACGCGCATGTGATATGTGCGTGCGTAGGAGACTCATAGGAGACTCCTGTATCAGAGCAACGGTTCTAGTCAAAACAGGCATCGAAGGCAGAAGTCTTGATCGTCTACAGCAAGGGGATGGTGGTACAAAAGTGTATGGTACAAAAGCAAGTATAGCAGTATGAAAAGGGTGTGAAGATAGACGTACATGTACATGAGGGAAAACAAGGAATCAAAGTGACTCTACCCAATGACTTGGACCATGGAAACGGAAATTTGATCTTACAGCTTCTCCATTCTCATGGCTTCGCCCTTGACATCCCCAGCACCGGCACCCGCTACACCGGGTGCGCCTTCTCCCAAGTTCGTTCGACTTGCGTTGACCCATCTCATGTCCACCCATCGCCTAACACCTCGCTGTTCTTGCTGTCCTTTACCTTGTTGGCGACGGCGGCGGATGAAGAGGAAGACAGCTAGGATGACAAGCGCGGCGGCGATACTGAGAGTGGTAGAGAGAGCGATGCGCAGCGTCGAAGAGGAGGAAGATGAAGATGATGATGAAGTAGAAGGAGAGGACTCGCTGGAGTTGACATCGAGGACGGCCGTGTATCTGTTTGTGTGGTCGGTCAGCCACAAGAAATAGCTGAGTAATACAGTCGAACTCACACCAGCGCATCCAGCATCGCATATCGTGCTCCAGGTGTGACAGTGAGCACAAGAGTATGATTTCCGTATTCCAGGCCAGCGTGACCCCAGATGGCGGACGCAGGCGTGGAGACGTTCAAGGGCCTGCTACCGGGTTCGGCGGAAGAGGATACAGGCGGTGCGAGGTCAACGACAGCAGCAGGCTCCATATCAAGCTCGATGTTGACCGAGATACTTTGGAATACTTCTGTCCCGACAAATCGAGGAGCAACAAAGTACGCCGCCACACCTTGATTTACCAACGATCAGCGCTGGCATCGGTGAATGAGTGTGGGTGATACGCACCTTCAAATCGCAGCTCTGCCCTGGCATCTGGATCGCTCGTCCACAGATATGATCCACGGAAACCGTAGGTGGTTGAAACCACAGTCGTCCAGTTCCCAGAGAGATAGAAGGACTTGTACCCCAGCAAAGAGGTTCCAAAGACGGAATTGGGGGAAGCGGTCATAAGGTCGTTATCTATCGTGACATTCTGCACCAACATCTCGTATGTCGGCGTCGATCCATGCTGCCTAGGCAGAACGAAGCCCGAAGCGATGGGGAGGATCAAAGAAGCTAGGGCGGCGAGGGCGGTACGCATCTTGGGGGGAGATGTCGGTGAAAGGAAGAAGTGGGAAACCCAAGTTGCGGGAGAAGCAGGTGACGGTCCTTATCAGTCATTGCTATCGACGCCAAGGGGGAGAACCCTCCGAGGTGGCCTATTTTGAGAGCGCGGAGATAATAAGCTGATGAAGATTGGACGAGGATGACGACTTGGTGACAGTCAACACGGTTGGCTGACCCTGAAACGGCACAAGGGAAGTTGTCATTTAGACATCTTTGCACCGTTTGGAAATTCAACACGCAGAAAACGAGGCGACTGAGCGGCAGTGGGTCCATGTCGGTCTGAGATGAAGGAGGGAAAAAAGGTGCTCAGCGTCGTCGAGTCTGAGCGACTTGAACATTAGTTTGCCCCTGAATACCGGGCGCTCAGGGGGATAGGAGGCGGGAACCACTTCCCCCCAGGTTCTTCCTCGCCGCCTGACGCGTTGACAGTCTTGACGCATCATCTGAAGCACTTTGATCAGTTCAGTGCGACTTCGACGTCAACGTTCAACGCCGGGCGGGACGCCGACAAGTTATCCTGACGGGTTTTGCGAATCGTTGCATCTCCGCTTGAATTCCCTTGATTCAGGGCGTCGGGGGGAATTTCCCTTCCTTTCCTCACGACAATCTCCACCATTGTCGTCCCCCCCTTCAAGCTTCAAGGCTCTTCACGATGTTCGTTCGCAACCTCCTCACCGCTTGCCTGCTGTCCATCTCTTCCTCGTCTGTCCTCCATGCTCGTGGAATCCGACTTCATCCACGCCAGTCCGAGGAAGCAAATGGCAGTGCCTTCGTCAATCTCAATATCACACTCGATAACAACTTGATGGGGAATACGTCCGCTGCGGTCGATGGAAGGAGCTCGCTAGCTGGCTTTGTATCGCTGAACTTGACCGGCGTGTGGACGGCCTCGACATCGTACCATCAAGATTATGCCTACGGAGGGTCCTATCTCTGGACCAGAGACCCAGAAGCTAAAGCAGAATTCAAGTTCAACGGTAAGTTGTCGTTTTTTTCTCGATTTTTGCAACGACTTTGCTTATCGGTATGTGGACATAGGATCGTCGGTGTACTACATGTCTCCTCGGTTCTCGACTCTGCCGACGTTTACGTTCATGACCGAGGTCCAACTGGACAACTTCCCACGTGTGCTGGTGAATCTGGGCTCATCGGATTCCTCTGATGCTGGCGCAATCCGTCCCACCAACACGTCAACCGCTCTCTGGAGTCGGTCGGGCCTGAATATCACCCAGGAACATACGCTGACAATTTCCATGGCTCAAGGAGCGCAATACGCTATCCTAGATGCCCTGGTGTATACGACTTTCTTACCACCCAATGACCCCCGTCTCCCTTCTGCCACCGGCGATGTTGACGATCCTTCTCCGGCATCCTCATCCTCCTCATCTTCACCGCTATCGAAGTCAGTTCGCATAACCATCATCACTTTATGCAGCGTTCTCCTGGCCATCTTCGTCTATATCGCTTTCCGATATGTGCAAACAAGACGTAATCGCGCCAGCGGAAGAGATAGCCCGAGGGCGGAAGCCGTCAGGAGATGGGTTGACATGCGATGGGTTAACGCGAGTAGGACGAATCTTCCGGGTGCAGGTCAAGCTGGCGTCGTAGGCGAAGGTGCTCAACCTGCCCACTGGCCCTCGGACGTGAAGGACCCCATGGAGATGAAGAAGGTAGAGCAGGTTTGAATTCGACGGTTCATTTGCTTGAAATCTTGTTTCCTGTCGCCATATTTCTTCTGTTTGTGCTTACCTCGCTTTCTCATCTGTTAGGATGCTTGTACATTTACCGTTTCAACGCCGTCATCGCTTTCGCTTCTTTATCTTCCCGTCCCAGACTCCCATTGTATTCCAGGTCATTTTCGCGTGTAGTTTCTGCTCTGATTGTTCCTTCGGCTGATGTTGTACTCTTCTTTGTGGTGTATTTAAAGACGTAGACATTGGTGCTGTAAGATAGTATGCTTTGGATGAATTTGTCGGCTTTTCGCATTTCGTACCTTGGGAGTAGATAGGGATCGATTCCGGTCCCCCTGTGTAAACCTCCCCAAGTGATAACGCCTCTTCCTTTCGTCCACCGTCATAACGTCTTTCGACGACGTTCCGTATCGTGAACTTCTTCCTCCTTTGACACTCTATGCCCCAATAACTTTGGAAGAATGACTTCGACGGCACTGTGCGCGATAGGTTCAATATTCTAGCTTACTCTCAGCTTTGCCTATCCCCATCGCTCCCGACGTTCCGATGGGCCGTCCAACTGGACTGAATGAAGAAGGGATCGCATGACCATGTCCATCAAACGTCGACGTATGTTCTTTGACAAATGGCACCACACCATATGGTGGACCTGTAGCTTAGGTGGCCGACAAAGCACCTCTATGTCGAGGATCACTCCAAGAGTTATTCGTATGATGTGATCTCAACAGGACGTTTTCTCCATCTGCCGTCCTTCCTCCGTCCACCACTCGCTATCAAACTCAAGGTTTCTTCATCTCTGGAATCCAGGTACCTTCCATCCTTTTCCATCCAGGTTCGGGGTTCTTCTCTACGTGCTTCAGCTTCTTCTCCAAGTCAACCTTGCTTTGGGGATCCATTTCGCCGCTTTCACGCCGAGCTGATAAGTAAGTGTTGCCATTCTCAGAAGTTATGGTATGGGTGGCCGGTTCTTCGGAGCCTTATCAACCGTGCTTCTCGATCAATTGAGCTGGATTACAGGCGGGGGTTGGTACATGGTGGCTTTAGTGTTGACCTGGCCGTGACTGGCTACGTATACGTAGACTCTGATCGCTCAGAAGGAGATGCTGTTTCGTGAAGGAGGGCTTAAATAGGCATGGTGGTGTGCTACGTATACCTCCCTTCTCCCTCAGGCCTCAGCGCTCAGCTTTCGATCTTCTCCTGGTTACTCTGTGCTTGGCCCCCGACAAAAGATGAACCTTCTTACCTTGTCGATGACTCTTCTGTCTCTCTCGATCTTGGCTTCTTCTCTAAGGATCATCCCGAGACAATCCACCACCTCCTCGTCATCGACAGAAAACGCCAATGCGGTTAACATCACGATAGACGATACACTCATGCTCTCTACACCCGAATCCGTCTACGGAAACTCTTTGTATGGATATGTATCGTCAAAGTTGCAGGGGAATTGGACGAAGGTGGTGGCGAATGATATCGGGTTCAGAGGAACTTTCTTGTGGACTTGGGATCCTAAAGCGAGGGCTGAATTGACGTTTATGGGTAAGTACTCCTCCATCATGATACTCAGCCCCACGATCCTACGTGTTCTTCTTGACTGAACACACAATTTCATTCTAGGTGTCGCCGTGTATTTCTACGCACCGCGGTATATATTTCAACACATATCCGTCGACATTCTCGTCGATGGGGCTTACATCAGTCGTGTCGATCTGACGACTGAAAGGGTGGTATCATCACACGGCACATCGACGATGAATGTCTCTGAACCATCGCAGGTAGTGTGGAAACGCGAGGGGATGGAGTATGGTGAACATACCATCGTGGTCAAACCATCCGTGGATAGTGAAGGCTTGAGTTTTGGGGTTCTAGATGCATTAGTGTGAGTTCGTCTCTAAATAAAACTTACTATACCCACTTTCAATCGCGTCGATGACCATCGCTTACTGATATCGCCGGATGGATAGGTTCACCGCCTTGACCGATCGCGACGGCGAGGCTACCGTCGCACCAAACTCATTACGATCATCGACCGACACGACACTTCGCATCGCTCTCTCAACAACAATAAGCATTCTAGCAGCGTTGCTAATCCTTGCCCTCTTCCTTGCGTATCGTCGTCGAAAACTTCAACGACAAATCCACCAACAGAAGTCTGTTGGGGTCGCTGGTGTTGGTAACACGGGAGTGAGGAGATGGGTTGATATGCGGTGGGTTAACTCTAGTAAAACAGAGCTGGATAAGGCAGGTGTTGAGAGAGTTGGTGGTGATGCGGTTCATATGGACAAGTTGTAGTAAAGGAGCTTGTACCCTATTAACCCCTCATATGAAGCGTAATGCGCTGACTGCCAGTACAATCGGAGGAGAGGGTGGCTTCTATGGCAACATGGCCGAGTGGTCTAAGGCGCTGGAATTAGGATCTCTGATCTATCCAGTCCGAAAGGGCGTGAGTTCGAACCTCACTGTTGTCAATCGCAAATAGCAGTTTCTTTTTCTTCGGCTCTCATTCTAAGGCTCCCAATTGACTCGAGACCAACTTTAGCCACGGCTGTTTGACGGGCGTACAACCCACAATATAGATACGGAGGCTTGAATACCTTGCAAGCTATCAGTGTAGAGCACTTGCGGATTTCATCATTGATAAGCTGAAAGAGTTAAAAGTATTTCACTCCAATGGGATGCTTCAGTTTGGCTTCAGGACGTACTACCACCAACTACCTCTTCTTTTGTAGTAAATCGACGTTCTTACAACGCTTGCGATGGCGGCTGCTGGGTCCGAGGCACGCCACCTCAAGGCAAAGTGGACATGGAGCATTGCAAAGACTGCGATCGCGACTACCTCTGCATATTGGCCATTCGTTGGCGCATTTCATGCATCGTCGGGTTCTCGCGATAGTGTCGCCCGAGGTAGCGTTCATGATGAAGGAGACGGATGGAGATGATTCAGACGCTGCGAATGAGTGTACGCGAGCTGGGTGTGTTGGAATTGGTGGAACTGAAGTACTCTCATCTGGCGGGCTCGAAGGGTCATCCATGCAAACATCATCCAGGTCATCGGGGGTCGCCGGACTATCAGGGGGTCTGTCGCCATTGGCGTTGGTAACGGGGGCTGGTGGGACCACGACTTCCGAGTGAGAAGGACAGTCAGGTTCACGGTCAGGTTCGGAATTCGGCAGCGCAGCTTGCGCTGAGTCTACTGAGGCCGGGAGAATGCCTCTCTGTCGACGGAGTCGTTCTTCAACCGCAAACCAGGCATGTAATAGAAGACTTTTTATTTTGAGGACGTCGTCTGGTGGAGATTCAGCACACGAAAGACCAAGTTCGCGTTTCCTCTTAGAAAGAGCGATGCTTCGCGACAAACTGTGGCGCGAGAGAAAGGGTGTAGCCAGATTGATGCAAGGAGTGTTGTTGAATACCTTATACGCCATCCGCTAAGTTGCGAAAGGGATCTTAGAAAAAAGCAATAATCTCACCTGATATGGCGCACCCGCAGGGATAAAGACAGCATCTCCGCCGCTCTGTTCAAAGACAAAGGAACGAACGCCGACGGCATCGAGAGTCTTTAAGTCGTCTGCGGTGAGATAGCGTTTCTGTTCGTGAATTAAGTCGTGTGTTTTGTCAACACCACGCGTCAAATTGAGGAGATCCTTGAGTACGTTATAGTCGTTGGGAAGGAATACGTGCCATGTTGCGCTTGAATTGGGATGTGCAGGAAGCATAATGTTCACGGTGTCATAACAGTCCGTATGGAGGCGTGTGGCACCACAGCCAGATGGGTTGCTCCCTGTCGCGACATGCAGCTTGAGACCTGCATGTAAGGAATTCACGTTGAGATGATTATGCGTACCAGGGTAGTTGCAAGTTGGACTTACCAAGATCACTCGCTATAGGGTGGTTCGCAGGGAAAAGGTTGAGAAGGTTCAGCGATCCCTCATTGCTCGTAAGGGAAGGGTAAGGCAGAGCAAATCGGAAATCCCGAGCCAGCGTGGGGAAGAGAGAAGAGAGCGAGGAATCTGGGAGAAAGTCCTTCCCAAGGGGTTTCGAAGGTTTCTAAGCGCTTACACTTGTGCTGAAAACCGAACGATCTCACATACCTTCATTTTCAGGCACGAGGTATTGGACGAAGCGAAAAGCGTTGATAGAAACTTGTCCAACAGGCTTTCGTGGGTTTGCCCGGTGTTAGAATCTTCGACTACGCAGCGTTGCCCTTCAAAGAGAGTACTGAGGCAAGCCACGCTCCATGACAAGAGCGACATGGACTCTGTATGAACCATTAGAGGGGCACCCAATGACCATCGTGCTTCAAACTCTTCCAAGGGCGGCGGCTGCATGAATGTACAATTCGTCCTAGCGTCATCGGTAGTAATGTCTAGGTGATGTGGAGATGGTGGTGGTTCTGCGGCCTCAAGCACCGCGTCAATCCTTGAAAGGAGAGCCTGTATTTCTCCCTGAGGAAGCAACGAGTATAAGCGGAGAGAACGCCGGGAGCAACATTCATATCGTGTCGTCACGCAACACGGGCAGACTTCCTTGCCGCATTTCGTACAAATATAGCCGACAACGCATAGTGTCGAGCGACAGATGTCTATTGAAGATTATAAGCTAAAGCTCGAGTGGGAGGAGAAGGGCCTACCACAAGCATGTCTTGATGAATCATCCTTGCGACGGGCAAGGTATGTATTGTTTTGCGTGATACATTCGAGTTCTTGCTCGAGAATAGTTCGTAGATTCTCAGCAACCGCCCTCTTCGAAGAAGTTCAGACGAGTCAAGTTGAATGAAAGAAATGCACAACTTGTAGGTGGCAATGACGGTCGTGACTTGCGTTGTGAAAGAAGGATGTGTAGTACAAGCATCTGTGAAAGGGAGTAAAATGGCTACCATCGAGGTCTACCACCGATACAGTTGGGCTTTTGAACGTGATTCGACGAAGATCTGGTGGTGGTGAAGCGGTTAGATATTTATGAGTGAATGGGTTGTATCCCAGAGGGCGCGTACTAATAAACCGACAAGTGGTGGATGAAACCTCTTTGTGTTCCGCGGATGCTCGAGACCGCGCCTCGCAATCTAAGCAGGGTCCAAGCTTCCCGCGGAAGGGTGGGGGAAGGTCATCGCAGATAACTTTCTGTACAAACGGTTTGCCATCGTTGGGCACAGCTGATCGTCGGGGTGGCATAGAACTCAAATGCGTGAAGGAAAGGATGAACGCCAAACTTCGAAGCCAGCCAAACGCGATCGATGACCGTGAGAGCTTCTAAGTGACCGTGAGAAAGATGCTAAGTCCCAACTTCAAAGAAATTCAACGCGTTGTGCTGCCGACTTTGAACTTATTGTTGGTATTTCTCATCTACAGCCGCCACTATAGTAGCAACGCAACTGGCCGATACAAATCAGGTGACGAGGTGAGCCTTCGAAGTTTTCGCACAACCGCTAATTTTTCTCCGTCCCAGTGTCCACACAGTTTTGCTTCGCTCAAGCTTCGTTTGAGTTCGGTTGAAAACAAATTTGGAGTTGGGACCGAACGTTGTGCGTTTCTCCCGCTCCATTCGTGCGACATATAATCAGAAGAAATTACCAACATTATCGCAGCGATCCGTTCAGGTTACATATAGGGTGACTCGGAGATGGTTCTAACCAAGTTCTGACGGTGCTCCCGTTGGCTCAGAAAATTCCGTTGATGGCGTCCGGCGGTTGAACAAAGCAGAAAGCACTGTACTTATTCATTATGCCCTAGAGGGAAGGAAGGAAGTAGCGACGGATCAGTCACCGGCGGTGCTCAGGATCAGTGCCCAATTCCGACCCAGGCTCCGGATTTCTACTTGCATGAACATCGAAGCACTTACCATAGACTGCATGGTAAGCATAGCCTTCGAGTACCCCAATGAAGCTCCTGAATGATAGCGCTGACGGTTGCTCAGGGCTACCTCAACATCCCTCCAAGTTCGCCAACTGGTGATAGGCGGCCCCAGACTTACCTGCAGCCCACCTCGTGCTCTAATGTTTCGAGGAATTTGTCGACCTTTCCGCGGTGTATACCATCTCACGTACTTGGTGACTGTGCGAAGAATATCCCGAAAACCTGATGCGCTCGAGGGTCGCACATCAAAGCCCCGGCACCTTACATCGTTAAGCGACATAATTTTACGGCTAAAGGCTACTGGATAGTGACAACAAACTCTGATTTCATCTGTCTTCATCCGGAGGCACCGCCTACCTCATCTGTTTCATTCAACAACCAAAAGTATATAATGATGCACAATTCATGTCCTCAGTATCCTCCGTGGCCTCCCCCAGCCTGAGCACTGTGTGCCTGCCCTTGCTTCACCGCTTCACTTCACTATGCCGTCTTTTCGTCAGCTTCTCTCCTTCGTTCTCGTGCTGGCCACCCTTTCTTCCCCTTCCTTCGGCTTTCGCGTTCCAATTAGGCGAACGGCGACATCGAAACTCCAGGTCCAACAATCTCAAGACAGCGGGCTATCAAGACGGGCCACAGATATATCTAAAAATCAACATGCAGGTCTCATGCATAATTCTAAGGATAATGTAGTGGGTATCACCTGTTTCATCATTGAAGTAACCCAAGTTATTGATGAACACTCCGTAGTACGCTATGGATATCAAGATCGGTGGCCAGGATGTGATCGTGATTCTTGACATAGGTTCCGCCGATCTTTGGGTCCAGCATCCTCAAGTTCAAACCGTTCAAACAACGACACTTACTGGGAATCTCACCTACGCCATAGGCTCCGTCGCAGGACCTATCGCTTACGCACCTCTCGAGGTCGCTGGGTTTTCAATCCCGTCCCAAGGTCGGTTTTTTGTGTCACACTCCTTCTGAGATAATGCTTAATAGTCTTTTGTACTCCAATAATAGCGTTCATGGACGTTGATGCGGTTCGTCGACTCCCTCCCATTATAGTCCATAGTTGCTAAAACCTGGATTTTCCCCTTTTCAGACCAGAGATATTGATGCTATCTTCGCGACGGGCGCGTCAGGTGTCATGGGTCTAGGTTTCGACGCGACTGGTTCATTAATCCACAACCTAACCGTGACCGCATTTGGCTCGTCCGGCGACCCCAGCAAAACTCGTTCTCCCATATCGAACATATTCTACTCTAATATGTCCCTCCCCAACTTTTTCACTCTCCTCCTCGGCCGAACTGACGATCCCGACGACGAACAAGCCGGTGTATTCACAATCAGCGAATATATCGATGAATTCGCTGCGGTAGCGAATTCCCCGAAGATGAACAGTCAGACGGATGGTCATTGGAGTGTCTTCTTAGATGGTGTCAGCGTAAACGGAAAGGATTTCCCGTTGACGTCTTCAGTACCGGGGGTTCCCAGTGGGAAAACTATAGCTGTCCTGGATTCTGGATTTTCGCTACCACCGGTCCCACCTGCCTTGGTGGACGCGATGTACTCGTCCGTCCCCGGAGCGGTGAATGTTGAAGAGATCCCTGAGTTAAAGGCCACAGGGATATCGTAGTATATCATCCCTTGTACCGCTCCGATGCCCGACGTTTCGTTCAAGATCGGGTTCGGATCCCACATCCATTAATTATGACTGCCGGAAGCCTGATCACACTTATTTCTGTAGAGCCGTTGATTTCCCCGTCCACCCCCTGGATCTCACCCAAGTCAACACTGACAATGAGACGTTGACGTTTTGCCATAATGCGTATACCAAACTCAATCTCGATCCCACTCGTTTCGAAGGGTTCGACCTGATCTTGGGAGATGCATTCCTCCGTAATTCTTATACATCGTACGCATACCTCCCTTCTGTCCGTCTTCAAACGGCGCAGGTACTGATCAACTCTAGGTTTGTTTACGGATCATTCAACGCGGACGGTCGAATTACGGAGCCACCCTTCATGCAGCTGTTACCAACCACCAAGACAGACGAAGCACGAAATGAGTTTACTGTCGTTCGCGCGAAACAGCTTCAAGGAATACCGAAAGAGGCAACTCCGGACGAAGTCCGGAAAACGTTGGCTGAGGCCCGGGGCGATGGCCCGAAGAAATCTGGCGCAGAGTCTCTCAGGTCGCATCCACACGCTTCGGTGTCCGTCGTTTTTGTGCTCTTGGGTATACTCGTAAGCTGCGGAATATGATACGACCCAATGGTGTATTGGTGTGGACAAATGTAACACTTGTAAAGCTTTGATTAATAACTTGAGGAGCTGTCAGGAGCAAGTCAGGAGATCTCTGAGAAACCCGACCGGCGACCTCGACCTCAGCCTCGCATCTTGATTTTTCGGAACCCCCATCGTACATCTCAACTTCCAATCGCGATTCTATTCAATTGTCTCCTTATGCTACCACCCTCTGGTATAGTAGCAAGGCTATGCAACGAGGTCAGTCAAGCAGCTCGACCGCCGGATTTCTACACCTTTCCTTGGAGGCTGCACGGGTCATCCGATATTTTGGATGCGCGGATATTTCCCTTACCCTCTGTCAGGCCCTGGAAAAACTCATCCGACGAGCCTTGGTCCTTACACCTATTGAGCAACGCGAAGGGTTGGAATCTGCTCTGGCCGAACTTCTCATTGATCAAGCACGTCTATTCTTGATTATAAAAAGTTCTCCCGAAGGTGTGATTACACCTGAGGAGGCGATCAAGCATGGGTTAGAAGCTGTGCGGGTCACTCTCATTCGTTTGGATCGGCAGAGACGTCCTACACGACGACAATATGTGCAGCTTGCCTATGCCTCAATGCCCTTGATCACCATTTACTTGGTCAGCGGACATTTCGAGGAATGCATCTCTCACTGTTTGGAAATGGCGGACATAGTCTCCTCGGGGAGCTCGCTGTCACAAGAAACAACTGATGGATTCAAGGCAAACGACCTCCAACTTCGTGCACAAGTCCTATTCTCCCTTGCCATTGCCCAAAAGTCTTCCTGTGACTACACCAGCGCATACCACACAGGGATGGAGTGCGTCACAACAATCAAGGCCCTAGAAAACTTTCATACCTCACTCCCAGCCAATTTCAATTACCTACAAGCTCCAATGGCTATCCTGGAGCGAGACTTCTACACATTGACTAGCATCATACGAAACCCTCGTTACCCAGGATCGCATGCAACGGGGTATTTGGAAGACAAAGAAAATGGTCTTGAGGTAGCTGGGTATATTGAGTGGGGAATAGCCCTGTGAGGCAAGGGACAACGTCGTGTTTGCTACCAAGCCGAAGGTTTCGCCCCCCTTTGCGAAATCCCCCCTTTTCTCCTATATCACATTTACCTCCAAACACCAAGTCACCGTCCCTGGTCTATTCATGGTACCGTACTCCACCTAAGTAGCCGTTGAGCACCAGGCCCTTTGGTTAAATTGTGTCATTTTTGACACGACACGACTTCCAAGAAACACTTCACCTTTATCGCATCTCATCCCCCTCGACATCCAAGCCACCACTTACATGCGAGCCCTTCCAGTATACAGTATAAAAACCTTAAGTCTTCGCATTATCTAGTAGTAGAGTACAGAATACCAGGCCCCAGAAATCAACACATCTTATCCCTCCTTCCCGTTTCCCAGATACTAGCTCATTTCCCTTGCTTTTCCCGCTCACATTTCTCTCCTTATCCTTGCCGTTTCGCTCGAGTCTCATGTTAGATATTTCCGCCTATCAAGTAATATAGGGTCCGTAAACGACTGTCCTTACACTAGTAAAAGGGATACCAGGGGAAAAAGTCTGGTGACAACGACTACTGCAAAGATAAAGTGAAATATTGCATGCCTAACGACACTCAGCTACGCCTATGAAGCTAAAATCAAACGGATATCCTTCGAACCAAGAAGAGGTATATCATGCTTCACCGTCTTACCCTAAGGATGGCCCAGGATGGTCCTCGCGTTTCGGTCAAAACATCGAAAAGCAACGGACAATAAAATCAGAGCAAAACCGGAGAAACTGTACATAAAAGGGCAGGCAAAAATCGTAGGAAAGAACCTAAACGATTTCAATATCAACATCGAAGTAATCAGCGAAACTATAATGCGGATGGTTCGATATCGGACTGTAAACAATATCACGACGACCACCAGCGGTAGAGTTGGCGCAAACAGCCCAACGGTCGGCACGTTCATAGACAGCAAGAACAGTTTTGCCACTATCTGGATGCGTCTGCAGAACGGACGTGTCAATCAGAAAGAACTTTGAGAACGGAACGAAGATTAGGCTTACCATGGTGCAAAACCCCGAAAAAGCCGGCGGTGGGAACTGGGTAGACACGAACAACGGGGAAAACCCCACGATGACCCGAAAGCTCACCGGCGCTGGGGAGGGTACCGAGCTCCTAGGGTATATAGCACATCACCTAGAACCGGCAGCGGAGAAAAGACCGTAACTAACGCCTGGAGCGGTGTTGACGCTGATCATGCCATTTTTGATGGAAGGCTGGGCTGCCTGGGGGTGGAGTCTTGTAGACCGCGGGGAAGTTAAGTTGACTCTGAGTATATTGAGCGCAGGTCGGCGCTGGAGGCGCTTGAGGTTCATCAGGCTCGGGTTCTTCTGGCTCTTCTGGTTCTGGTTCCTCGGGATGGACGAGGCCTGAATGGTAAAGTAAAAGGCGATCGGGGCCTCCACAGAACTGGGTGGGATCGCCAGCACACGTCATGGTACACTGGCTATCAGGAAGCGATGGCACGTCGGGGAGGTTGGTTCCACAAACTGGAAGAGAAAATGAGAAACTTCGGGTTGGATAGAGCGGGTAAAAGCCACTCACAGCATTCTCTTCCGAACTCGAGACCAGCATACGAGAACCCTCCACCTTCACACGCAGCAATACAAAAATCGATGGTGGTTCCCGAGAGCTCGGACTTGTGGCTTAGTGTGCGATCGTGAACAGAGTCGCTGGGGGTTGTGTTAGACGTCTCAAGGAAAGAAAATCCCAAGACTGCGACGCACCTATAGCACCCTTGCTAAGTCCATGGATCAACCGTTGGGGCGCGGCGGGTCCCGAAGACGCTGGACTCTCATATACGTTGATGCGATTGCCAGCACCACAAGTTTGTGACGCGTCGCCTGTGTAAGGCATGTCGCATTCCGTGGATGATGTCAGTACTTTGTACCACGAAATCGCAGACTGGAAAAACAGGATTAGCGGCAAACCAGCAAGTATATGCGTGCAATACGCACAACATTCCCGAATCCACTCGACACCCGCCACCGGGAAGCCTCCGTCTTCACAAAAGGATATGCACGCCTCGATGGTCATCGTATCAGAGCTGGTCGACGCCGCACGTAATGTTCGTTGGCCTGGGGCATCGCTATCAAAGAAACGCGTCATACACGTCAATTGAAGTATATCAACTCGGAAACTCGACCACGTACGTGAAGCATCCCTTTTGTACCCACCCTTGTGGCAATTCAGCGCGTTGGATAAGGGTCTATCAAAACTATCAGATATCTGGTCAAGCTTGAGGTATATGCACACACCTGAGGGGAAGCCAGCACAGGCGCGATGAATGCTACCAACAGAAGCCTAAGGACGTCCATGGCAAACACGGATCCAAATTTCAAACCAAAAGGCCTTATATGCGCAACGTTTCTCTGAATGCCAGATTGTGAGGCCCAGGGACGGAAGCATTTTTCGCTGCGTGCCCGCAGACCATCTGTCTATAGTCAATATGACCGTATTATCACTTCCTGAGGCTAAGCAACTGATAAGATGATTCCATGCTAATTGAAGGCGCAATCCAGACGAACCTCTAGCAGAAACCACTTCATTCGCGATTCCGAGCTTTCCAGCGAGCATCCACGAGACTCATGTTCATGTAGGACGACGACGCAGGAACATGGAGGTAAGAAACAAGGAGCAACCTACGCCAAAGGTTACACCTCCATTCGGAGTCTCAACGGACTCTGAATTCCTCGCAATTCGCCGACGACGCGTCGAACGCGTAATCCCTGCTTCCAGTCAACCCAAGGCGTCAGCACCAACGATCCCTCCCAACCGCCAACCATGGAAACTTCATTCGCCATCACCGGGAAGGACTATGTCATCGTCGCCTCAGACACCACCGCCGCTCGTTCCATCGTCAAGATGAAGATTGACGAAGACAAGGTCAAGGAATTGGGCCCACACCTCTTGATGGCGCACTCTGGGGAGCCAGGTAACCTTTCCATCCTCTTTACTCTGTTGATTTTGGCTCTGAAACGAGTACGAAAATCCTAGGGGACACCATCCAATTTGCTGAATTCGTAGAGAGGAACATCCGACTCTATCACATCCGACACAACTACTCTTTGTCACCATCTGCCGCTGCTTCCTGGATTCGTCGTTCGCTAGCACAGAGTCTACGATCAAGGCATCCGTACTCGGTAAACCTGCTGCTTGGAGGGTATGATATCCCAGAGGACAAGCCCCATCTCTACTGGATTGATTACTTGGGGACAATGGCGGAGGTACCGTTTGCCGCTCATGGATATGGGAGTTATTTTGCGTTGAGTTTGCTTGATCGGTACGTTGTTTCTCTATCATTCACTCAGCATACCTATGACCTATGACGCTGAAACATATGGTTTGCTTTATGTAGATACCACAACCCCGATGCGAGCCTTGAAGAGGGTCTGGCAACCCTCAAACGGTGCATTGATGAAGTAGCCAAGCGGTTGATCGTCAGCCCCAACAAGTACAAGGTCAAGGTGGTGACAAAGGATGGCGTCCGGGAAGTCGAGTTGTAGCCCGTCACGGGTACCAGTTGTACTCGTATGTAATTTGTGTTTGATTTCGCTTCTTTCATGCAAAACTTTTGCGGGGAACCCTCAACCCATGTCGTTGGCATCAACGTCAGTATATGGCCATCGTCTGTCATGAGCACTGAAGGGAATGGGCCCGCGTTTGTACATGAGTAACAGAAACAGCAAACCGAAATACGAAAAAGGGATTCTAATCTAACGAAGAAAAATATATAAGTAATGCACGTCCACCATCCCACTCCAACTCCACAAGCACCCGAGTACTAAAGCATACTCAAGTGCGCAAGCTCAAGCGCCATCCTTCTCACTCTTCTCACCCGCCAGATCCTTCTGATCCACCGCATTCTGCGTATCCCCAAGATGCCAGTTCGGCATGGCGAAGGCAATCAGTATGGGGAACACGCTAAGGACAGTAGCGACAATGAGCATCGTCTCCATCACGTCGCTATAAGCTATCCAGAAAAAAAAGAGTGAACACATCCGTATTAGTGACCAGATCCTCAAACCAAGCAAACTCCCCAGCCAGCCAGGGGACGTACCTCGGATGACACCCTCACGAACGGGATGTCCACGAGGAAACCCAGCAGCAACCACGATCGATCCAAACAGTTGTTGTCTTTCCGCCTCTGAGAGGAAGGGAAGGTACTCCGCAATCTTTCCAGGCATGGAATTCGTCCAAATAGCACCAGCTAAACAAAACCATCATTAGCACACTACAGCATCCAACCGAACCTCTTGCACACACACGCCGGGGGTACGGCGCTGCGAAGGGTGTTGTGAGAGGAAAGGACGTACCAACAGCACTACCCACTGCTCCACCGATCTCCGTGATCAACAGAACGACAGCGGTGACCATAGCCACATCCACATGCGGTACGGAGGCTTGAGCACCAACTTGCAGACACGTAGCTGCGAACCCTCCTCCGATACCTTGAAGGATTTGACTCCATACAATCTCGGCGTCTGGGGCATTCGCTCCCCGCGAGTGGATCATAAGACCAACACCCCTAGAGTAAGTGTTAGAATACACAGTATACATGTATGTGGGGGGATTAACTCACAAGAGACGGATGCAAAGACCGACAATGAGCACTTGCTATAGATACGTAACGAGTCAGTCGGAGGAACGAATAGGGAACCAGTTGGCATACCTTATATCGGTGGAGGAAGCGCATGGCAAAACCAGCTGTAATAGCAAACACAGTCAGAGCTACCGTTTGAGTCTGCGCGAAGTATGTAGCGTGCAAGAGAGGCCTAGGAAGGGGATGTAAGGGTTGGCAAGCAAACTTTGGAGATTGAATATTCCAGACGCATACCATGGCTTCACGACAATCACAAAGGAGAAGAGGTAGGTGAACGTGAGGTAGAAAGAGACCTGGATGTTCGAGCAGGATGTAAGCAACACAGAGAAACGGTGAAGGATAACGGGCGACACACGAAATCAAAGAATCCAATCAACGATGCGCCCACGAAACTACGATTGAGGATGAAACGACTAGGAATGATGGGGTATTTGGCGAATTTCCAGTCATATATCCCAAAGACTGGGAGAAGCAGTCCCCCGATGATGATCATCGCAATCATAGAAGCTTGGAACGCACAAAACAAGGTAAATCAGCTCCAACGAACAAGAGTATGAGTAGGTGGGCGGGCGACGTACGATTCTTCCAGTGCCCTTTGGCATTCTCGGTGAGCGTCAGTGGGAGAAGGATCAACGCGACTGAGGTTCCCAAAAGGGCAAGACCCATGATGTCAAGCTGCGATACCAGCCGTTTCAGGCGTTCGAAGTATGTCAGATTCTCTGGGTTGGATTGGATGACCAAATCCAGACGCTTGGCCTTACGCTCCGCCCACAGAAGGGTGATGATAAGCGGAGATAAGGCAACGGGTACCAGGATAGCGAACATGCCATCTGGACAGTGAACGACCGATTAGCTTACTACGATGCGCATGGAAGGTTGAGTGAGGATATGGTCACTTACAGCCCCATCTCCAGCCTGCGCCTTGGAGCACGTTGGTCGCAATGTTAGCTCCAACGAACGCGTTGATGATAAAAGGTGCAGACATCAAAGAGGACACCAGACCGCGCCATTTCAGCGTGGTGATATCTGCGATGACGACCTGGGTGAGGAGTTGTAGACCACTGAAGGGGGCGTTTGCTTTAGAGCGGGAAGGTCCAAATGGGTATACAAAACTCACGTATAGCCGCTAAGCAGACGCGTAAGTCGATGAGAAAATGAGTTCGCGTGATCAGGAAATGCTGTTGACTCACATTGCATAGACGACGACACCTCCGGCGAGGGCACCAACGTTCTTAGCGGAGGCGATGACGATGTAACCTCCGAGTCCAGTCAGACTGATGTAGCCAGCCGGGTAGAGATAGGTGGGTACTCACCGACGACGTAGAACAAAACTGAAGGACATGAAGATTGAGCATAGAAGCGTTGTATGGGACCGGAGATACTCACGAACGGCGACATATGCAGTCCCACGCGAACTGATGTCGGCTATTCTTGCAATGACAGGTTTACCCACCGCGACTTTTGATGGATCAGAAGTCAATTAAAAACCCCAAGGGCAATGTGGGTTGGGTCCACGCACCAATGATAGACTGCGCCACTGATATAGAACCAATGAGACTGTGATGACCGAATTCCGAGGCCGCGAAAGCAGCGTAGTTGTAGGTGGTCGTTCCATCGAGAGAGTAAATGTACGCGGCAAGACCAAGACTAGGATTCAAAAGGGTTCAGAGAACGTCCGAAGAGGAAAGATGGGATATAAAATTCACCTGATGAACAAGAACCACTTGGAGAATCGACCAAAGACTTTGTGCGTCGCCTCGACCTTTTGTACACCAGCATGCGCAGAGTCAATGCTGGTCGAAGCGGTTTCAAGACGGTCAATCTCGTCGATGTTCTTTTCGTTGGAAAATTCTTCCTTCTTCGGGGACGACATCGGAGCCGGTGAAGAGGAGGAGAGAGACGACTTGGAAGGTCGGGAGAAACCAGCGAGTGCATTTTTACCATGCTTCTTTTAAGGTTGTATTCATGAGGAAGGGGATGGCGGTAACTGTCCATGTGGATCAGAGAAGGCTGGATCATCTGATAAGATGCCAAGTAATCTAATCTGATAGGTGGGATGAGAAATCATCTTATCACAAGCGAACAAGCAAGTGAGGGCACCTCTCACGTCTCAGCATGCAACAGCAGGGACCCGTAGCAAAGTGGGCCCAGCGGTAAGGACATTGCCATCGGACTGTGGAGATGTTGGGGCCGACATTGTCCGAAAGAAATCTAGGGTTTGAGTGGGAGAAAAGGTCGGTTCATTTTGCCATGTTGGAACCAGGAAAAATGGAACGAACTCACCTTGGTAATAGCAACGTAGGGCCTCTGCTGGTTCCTTTGAGCTCGTCGAAGCGAGTTCCAGCGATTTCCCTACAGCTCGAGCGATTGATGAGGCCGAACCTCGCCCGTGCCACACTTGGACGGAAGCATATGCACTTGTCGTCGTGCTTTACCCGGTCATTCGGAGTTACTGACACGCCATCATTCGTAAAACATGGGCTACAAGGCACGAAGTCGACCACAAAAGACTTGCGACGCGAATTTCATGTTTCTTCTCGACAAGTTCTGTGGCGTGGACCAGAATCCAATCCTCAGCCAGGGTTCGAGTCGGTGCGAGCATGGTACGCACCATTTTTACGCGACGTGCGGTCCGTGAGCTCGGAATGTTCTGATGGTAGCACCTTAGCATTGAAACATCTCCATTTCGTCAAGTTCTGGGGGAGCCGTCAGCCGTGTCAGACGTCGAGCAGCATCATCAACCAATCACGTGGATGCTTGGTAGGGGCTGGCAGGGGCTCCGGCCTAGGAGATTGCCTCCATTGTTTGGGTCAAAGGTGCGTGAATCATACATGCTACAAATAGAAGCTCTAGTAACTCTTGATCTCGCTAATAGAGTGCCGAATGCGAGGCTGGTGGACTCCGGTTCCAACGCCATCAGAATGATAATCTCAGGTGGAGCTGTCGATGCGCCATGAGTGACTCGTAAGTCCCAGATTGGTGCCAGCATAGTTCCTTGAGGCTCACCTTATCGACGAGACACCTCGCTTTCTCATCAAACACCGTTATAAATTCAAGCTCCCTTCTGGGCGCCTCAAGGTCTCCGGACTCCGCCTCGCTCGTGGCTTTGGAAATGCTATCTTGCATCATATGCGGAAGCTCCCTCAACGGTGCCCCCATCATATTCTTTCCGAGCTCTTTCCAGAGGGCATAGAGCTCATTGGAGCTGTCTAGTTTCTTGTTCTCGCTTTGAGCGCGAGAATAGAACTCTGCATTTCCTAAGCTTCTCAAAGCCAGTCGACATCGACGGTGGTACTGCAGGAGTTCGTCGTAGTCCCTAGCGCTCAGGTCGAGCTGGATGTCCGCAGCCTGTCCCAACAGTTCGTCCACAGTAAAGTCCAGGCTAGACCTCGCAGAAGCGTTCGCAACCAGTGGCCATTCGTACCGACAGGCCAATATCCACATCTTCATTGGGGCGTTCTTGATTTCCTTCGACCCCAGCTTCATGTACTTCTTCTCCACGCGCCGTATCGCACCACGCACCTCGTACTTCATCAGAATTGTCAAGACCGCATCATAATCCTCCAGCTTGCTGATGACGGGAACGCTTCCTGGGTAACAGTATCGTAGCATGGGATCTAGGAGCGCTGAGTCTTCATCGAAAGGGACGATAGGCACCTCTTCGTTCATGGTATCGCTGGGAGATTGAGGGATATCGAACAGGCCTTCGAATACTGGCGAGGCCAAGGAGAGTATGTCCTTGAACACTCGGAAATCGACGCCATCAGATGAACGAATGATAACGTCGGCTTTGGAGTTATCGAATGGCGAGGATGCCACAGGAGACATCTGGATTCTAGAAACCGGAAGCAATGAGATCAGGTACGACGACGATGGTCAACCGAACAAGCTTTCTGACCTTTGTACTATGTAGTGTCACTCAACGTTGAACTCTTCGAGAGTCTCTTGCAACCTCTGGCCTCATGTTCGACGACTCTTTGAATGGCCGCGTATCCCACTTCTGTGGGTGCTTGGTGGGTCCTCGAAGCGCCAGCACAGTCCTTCCCTGAGCTCCAGGTCAAAGCTTGACGTAAGCTAATGCTAGGAATCACATATTCATTTGGGACTTCTAGAGTAAGTAATGATGGAACCCCTGAGCTCACGTGTGTGGTGACTGAGACGCGTTGTCCTATTTCGGAGTCTCAAACTTCTCTGAACCACCATGTCAACCGTTCGCCGTTCCGCCAGGATCAAAAGAGCTAGGGAGAACTCTGTCTCTGAAAGAGATACCAGAGCCAAGTCTGACAACGACGACTTGAAAGAAGATAAAAGCAACACACCAAGACCGGCGAAACGTCGCAAACCCAACAATCAATCCGCGAAATCGGTAGCTCAGCGCAGGAAAGGGAAGTTAAGGAACCTTCCTCAGATGCCACTTGACATACTGCTTGAGGTGAGCGGCTCGCTTCGGTGTCTACGGGATTTGAAGCCTTGATGACCTACTTTCATCCAGATATTTGCGTTTCTTGATCCCTTGGATATCCTCCATTTGGCACGTACGACTAGAGCCTTTCGTGCTGTGCTAATGAACCGCTCGACGGCCATTTCCTTGTGGAAGAACGCGTTCGCAAACGTACCCGATGTACCGGAGAAACCCGGCGACGTGTCTGAGCCCGCGTGGACGAACTTTCTCTTCAGCAATCATTGCTATGTACGCCGTCCATGGTTATATCGCCTTCTGATGCTAAATATGTCTAAAGGACTGCCTGTGTCTTCGACCATCTCATACATTTACAGCCCACCTTGTCAGATACTGTGAGTCATGCGCTCTAACAAGGTATGAGTCATCCCCATATCTGTCCTGCCCCGCCTCTAATGCCTGTGCCAGAGTATGCTTTGCACCATACGACGATGACGATGTGGAACGTGACCTAAGCCAACTCGAAATATACCCCGATTCGTATACCACTTCCAAGGTCGCTTATGAATATTTCATGTATGATTCAGGTCCGTGAAATCATGCTCCTCTTTGACCTATCCTGAAGTCTCCTCAGAGAATTATTATTACACCCCAATGTGGCTGTTAGCCGACCTTGAGGAATTCAAGGTCGATTATGCTAAAGTTCTTCGCAATGACGCTGAGCGGAAGTCATATATCACTCGGCGCTCAAAGCGCTTCGAAGACATGACTCTGGTGTGTATGTCTTTGTTTTGCTCATATTTATCCTATATTCATGAAGTTCGCCTCAGTTTGAGAGCTTGCTTGAACAGTGGAATCTGAGGAAAATGAAGGAACGCTCTGCAAAATTGGATGGCATCCGTTCAACTCGTTTCGAAGCGTATGTCATCGTCTCTTTCCCAAGTCCATCCGCGCCCACATTACAACGTAATTACAGCATCAAGCAGAAGCTAGTAACAGCAGGTCCGTACTATGGCTCTCATATCTCTGTGTTCAACCCTTCATTACGGCTATTAGGATGGGACTCGGAGTTAAAAGGCATGAGCGGTGAACAGCTACAGGCACTGAGGCAGCTGCCGGGGGTTAGGGTAGCGCAGCCGTTGACGAATGGAAGTGCGTAGCGCTTCCTGATGATGTTCATCGTGGACAAACATTGCATCTCTCCCCTAGGTTGGCTGCAAATCGAATCGAGAGTCATTACATATCTGGAGGCCTTTCGCGAAAATCGACTTATGATGGAACGCACGCAGGCAACGAGGCAACGCCGCAAGGTATTTGCCACAAGCGTTGGGCAATACATCTCCTCTAAACCGTTCGGCACGATCTTACCATCACCCGCTGACCTGTATTTCCTCGACAGTTTCGCGTCAAGGCGACGGAAGATGGAAGAAGATCCGACTGGTATCAAGTACTCAGCCTCGGATTTCGACGACATCCTTGCAGAGATGCCCCGTTACTCTCAAGAGTGGCAGGCCTTGTGCACAGCGTCAATCATAGAGCAGGCGAAGGCAGCTTGGGAACCGCCTATTCGTTTCAACAAAACAAGGCTCGGCCTCGCCATCACAAGCTTCCGGTGCTATCAGTGCAGTGAACTTGTTGGATATCCTCAAATGCTTGTGCACGGTTGCCATCGCTTTCGAAGCTGTGGCGAGCCCTCCTATGATATGATCCACCAGGACTTATCTTACACATCATGGATCAAAGTCGCATGTCCCAAGTTTTGCTTGCAGGTCCCAGATGATGCGAGGGCAGTCGTCCGCGCTTGCGGATATGACCCCAATACCTCAACATGGGCGGACATGGGCCCTGTGAACGTTTGGCTGGTAGGAACACGGACTCCGATCACGGAATCAACCCGTTATCCTCCTGAAACTCAAGTAATGCGTTGGAGGAAGGCCGTAAGCTGGTTGAATGTGATCATCATTCCATACCACTAACTTCGTCACCCCCTCCTCGCAGCTTGAATCCGCGAACCGAGCTCGTAACATCCATGTCAAATGGAATTGGACGCGAGTTAACGATGAAGCACTCATAAAGAAATATGATCTTGCAGAGCTGGAGTATTATAATCGCCCGTCTGCTCGATCAACCGTCATCTGTTCCCATTGTCAAGAAAGATTCGCAGGATCATCACTCATCAATCATATGAAGAGGTGAGTCAGTCATTAGTTGTCATGTTTTGGTGTGTTCAATTCGCGCAGACACAAACCTGAAGGATCCTCAGTGGAGCGCTCTGATTTCGAGGTGTCTCCGCACACGAAGCCTTCAGACCTGTTCCATCTCGTCATTTGATATGAAAGGCTTGACAAGCTTGAACTAAGTACAGGTCCTCCCATCTATAGTCGTTTGCAATGAAGTTTCGACGTCTTAGTAGCTCCACCCTGAGAGTGAACCGTTATTTGGTTCTACCTGAATTATCTACAAGGCTTCACCGAAGTAAATAACCTCGTCGGCCTCATCCACACAGCCCAAGCTCGGTCCTCGAACAATGCTAACCAGCGAGCAAAATCCCTCTTCCAACGCCGCTTGTTCTTGACCGAAGAAGTTGAAACACTTCGGCGCTTCGAACGGCAGGTGGGATAGCGTCTGGATCGTAGCAATGCAGTCACGCCCGACATAGTACGCGCGGGTGTAGTCCCCGGAGAGCTCCTGGGCCGAGGCTAACTTGAATAAAGTGAGCGCGTAGACTTGCAGACCATAGGCGTAACATAGGATATCGTCTTGATACGTCCGGAAAGATGCATGAAGGATGTCTAATGCGTCCATACAAGTCGACACACATTGGTCGAACCGTCCGTGGAGGTAATCAAAATACAGAGAGTCTTGTAGGGCCAATACGAGCTCCAGGCGCTGGAGAAATGATGAGCGAGCAGACTGCGAGTATTCTAATCTGGCACGACAGATTTTGGAAGCCTCCTTTGAATATCCTAGGATTTCCGCTTCGCAGGAGGGATCAGGGATATCCCCTGAGCCTATGAGCGAGGCCTTGGTGCGGGTTTTCCCTTGAAGGGCATGTTGGAGGCAAGTGTAGAGGACGCTCTTGTGTGGGTGGGAGAGATCGGGAGAATTGAGGTCGTTACGGATGATGTCATCGATAGTGTCATATAGCGACTGGGCCAAGTCGGAGCACCCGAAGTTGAGCAACAACGATGCTAAGTCAAGCATATCGACCAAAGGGGTCTGCACACCGAAGTCCCAGCGACCGGTAGACAGAGTGTCCCATGATTCTGTCAAGTGGAGAAGGATGGTACTGAGTCGCAGTTCGCAAGGCGCGTCCGGTAGGGCGATATAGTTATAACCCAATTCGTCGGTGGAAGCGGTGTAGCTCGGGTGGATAGCTAACGCAGAAGGGCTTTCTTAGAGGAGGGTGATGATATTTCCAGCTTTTGAGCGAATGTATTGGACGTCGACATCACAGATTGGTTGCGACGCAAGCTACAATCGACTCGAAATTAGAGAACGGTCCAGAGTCAAATTTGAAGACAACCTCCAAGTGCTCACCGGAAACAAGAACCGACAGCCTGTGAGTAGTTCGTCCTGCATCCCTTGAGCGAACACGCGGTCAATTTGCTTGAGTTGGCACCGGGAAGTAGATGGTTGAACAAGGAGGGCTTGTTCCATCCTCAGGGTAGTTATTGCGTTGCCAGCGGAAATCAGGAGCTACATTGGTATGAGAAGTCTTCCTCAGAGGATGTATGAGAGAGAGAGAGACAAACCGCTTACGTTGACACGGAGGAGGGATAACTGAATTGTTTCCCTCATACGCAAGAGCTCCGACTCAAGCGCATCAGAATTTATCCACGCGTGGAATCCCCTGGTAAGCTTCTTCAGTCGTCCCCATCCAATGGAGTGATTTTCGAAATGTTGGCATCGCCTGAGTATGCGAAGGAGGTCACTAAGAGAAGTCAAGTTTTCAGCACCGGGAATGTCCACTCAGACGGAGGTAATACCGCTTGAGACCGTCCAGAGCCAGGTCAACTGCTCCTACGGTAGTATCATTCAGCAACGACTCCTTGTTCGCTTCGTAAAACTGCGCTAGAGAGACCAAGATGTCTAGTACATCCTGCGCCAGTTCTTTTGCTCGTTCACGAACTTGGGAAACCTACCCACATTAGATGTGTCTTCCGGGAGAAAGAGGGCATACTTACCTTGTCAACAGAGGCTTTGATTTTCAGCGCAGTTTCAACGAGCGAAACGATCGTCGCCGCAATGGAGAGAGGGTCCATGATGTGGTAACGAGTAGACAGGATCAATCAATCAAGACGCCCATATATCGATGATTATACGACGATACGACGCTCGTCGACATCACCATCAACTCCCACATAGCCCCCATCATACAATGAGACCCATGCTGGGGAAAATCGGCCATGAAGCTCAGGCTCGGGCAGCGACCTGAATTCGTCCGAATGTACAGCATCTCTGATTTCTATAAGTAATGAAGACATCAGTTTTGTTGATAAACGGTAAGAAAGCAGCGTACCGCGCATGGTGACTAGGGTCATTGAGGACGGACTGAGTGCTCGGAGTTCATGGTGGTGGTCCTCAGAAAGATCGTGTTCCTGCGCACGGGCCATCATCAAGGTATATAAGGAGACAGGGGTCTAGATACTGGCGTAACATCCCACCGTTTCGCCCCATCATGTCGCCCATCCTCAAATCGTCGGCCTACGCCCTCACCGCGATATTCGCACCAACTAGAATGGCCGGGTCCTCACCTAGGAATAGAAGCGGAGGCTAAATCATCTTACCTGAACTTGATTCAAGCCATGGATGGCGTCCTGAAAGTTGCCCTAATGTGAGTGCCAACCCACCCTTGGTTTTTACAATCATTAATTGTGTCCTAGATCATATAATACAAGCATGCTCAGCAAAATAATGCGTCAAGAAAGATATGCAAATCGTGAAAGGAAAATATCTGTTGTCAGGTGCTTAAAGATTTCTTCACCCTGTAGACTCGATAACTTATCGGAGCTATGACCCGAACGTATTAGCATCTAGGCTCATCGCTCGCGTCAGCTTTTTCGGTCGTCGGGGTGTGGGCAAGGCCTTAGTAGGACGTGGTGGTGTTTGGATGACGGCTGGTGAACTGGAAGCGGAAGTTGAAATGTTCTCGGTTTCGGCTTCGCGTTTAGCAGACTTTGAGGAAACTGCCTTGGTCGTGGTTTCGGTCGCGCAACCAGAGTCAATATCCTCGTCGGATTTGTCAGTAGCCGAGGAGGCGGAAGTTGTCCAGCGAGCCGTGCCCATTGGCTGCTCACTGACCGCCCTTGCCCCTTGAATACCTCTCGCGATTTTGGCCCTTCGACGATACGTCAAGACGTCGTCGTCTTCGCTGTCCGAATCATCTCCTTCTGCTGGGTTTCCAGCACCCTGGAAAGCCTCGAGTGCGTTTCGTTTCTTGGACTTGGCCACAGCGGTTTTGGGCCTTGTTTCCTCATCATCAGACCCAGACTCGGAACTCGGTGGTGTGGGGATGGGATGAACGGATGTCTCTTCTTTCGTTGCGTCGGTTGCCCCTTCTCCATCCTCGTCGTCAGTAGGCTCGTCCAAAGCCAATGTGAACGCCTTCAAAAACTCTTCAGCTTCCCTTTCTTTCGCCGCCGCCTCTTCAGCCCTCTTCGCTTGAGCTTGGAGTTTTTCAGCACTGAAAAAACTCCAAGCTTTCTCAGGTGCAGCTTCTGGCTTCGTACACGGTTCACCTCCGTCTGTGCAAACGTCTGATCAGCCTCCCAAACCGCTTATTTGATAATCGGGAAACTTACCAAGGGGCGGGTTTGGATATACCCCCCATGGTCCATCTTCATCTTCGTCGCTGTCATACTCCGAGTCATCAGACACTTCTTCAACCTGAGTGTGCCCCGTACGCATGATGCTCTCTTTGAGCCGTTTCCCCTGCTCCTCCGACTTTTCCTCCATCTCGCGCCGCCTCTGCATTTTTCTCAAAAGCTCCGTGAATTCTTCATCAGCCTCATTTTCGGACTCAACCCCAGAGTACAGTAGCTCAGCGTGAGCACCATCAACCTCGCCGTGGTTGACTTCACGCCCAAGAACACGCGCCATGCTACCTCCTGGTAACCACCAAGCGTCGTTTTGGACCGCAACGGCCAATCGTTCTTTCCATTGGGCTCGCTTGTCCACCGGAGTCGTAACCCTCCTTTCATACTCGGGGATATAGGCGATTTTATAAACGACTTCGCCGTCGTCTTGTGGAACGCCGATGACTTGGTATTTCTCGGGGGGTTCCTCGTCTAGTGCCAGCTCAACGTCGCCCACCTCTTCATCGTCAGAGTCTGGGTCGTCGTCCCCACATTCTTCAGTTGGCGGAGAGTCAACCTCGACTATTTCATCCTCTCCTTCAGAGTCCGCACCTTGGTCGTTGTCCTCAGTGCCAGTAGGAGCGGAACAGGTCTCCTCGACAGTCGGATCGTCCGCTTGATGATTATCAACCGCGCCTTCTTCAACGGGATCGTCTGCGCCATCTTCGACCTCAAGGATACCACGTCGAGCGGGGACGATGTCATCGTCGGATGTCAGCGGAAACTCGTCCATGACCGCGTCGTATCGTGCCCAACGTTCTTCATCTTCGGCGGAGTAGTCGATTTCCGGGAACCCATATCGGTTTTCATTGTCGGCGCTATCGCTAGATGGGTCGCTGTGGTCTTGGCTCGCGGGTTGTCGTTCTTGCGCCGCTTGCCCACAGTGGCTATCGAGGAGAGTATCCAGGTCGTGGCCGCTCGTATCTGGTTCCTCGTCAATGAAGGAATACAGGTACTCCCTGTCGTCATCGTTGTTGTCGACATTGGCAGACACCGACTTGTCCTCCTCGGTGGCACCGTTGGATTTGGAGGTCTCACCCACACCACCCTTGCCGTTCGATCCGTTGGAAGGACCAGTCGTTGGCTCTGGTGATGGGCTGCATTCTTCGCCCTCGGAGACTGGCAGACCTAATCTCCTGCGCTGCTCCTTGTAGATATAGTCGGCCACGATCTCTGGGCTGGTCGTCGCGAAGTCAAATGGTAATTCGAAGCTGCCACTCGACGGCCACTCTTCGTCCTCCAGTTCCTCGTTGGGGTACGCTGGATTAAATGATGCAATACGATCAGATGGAGGATGCTGGGAACTGGCATGTGGCCATGGACTCACTCGATGCATTGGACATTTTGTGTTTCAGTTGCGTCTTGTTTGTCGGAGAGGAATGGGGAGAGGTTGGCGGATTCAGCGCTTGCGTGGTTGGACTTTACTGAAGATCGAGGTGAACAAGGGGTCGGGAGATGGTTGTGGTTGTAGGTCGAGTGTGGGGAAGACCGATTTGGACATTGAGGATCGTCCCTCTCCAAGCGCTCAGGGTCGCGTCTCCCATTGTTCTTTACACGCGACCGCGTTTCTCCTTTTCTAGATAGGGTCAATCATGCCTGTTTCGATGCAGCGTTTGCCCAATCGACTTTATTGGGATCCATCCCGTCGTTCGTGAACCCTTCAACGCCAGGATTTGCTGGGCTTCGTCCTCACATTCTTGCCTTAGTCTGACACTTACTCTGAATTCTGAAGCTGCACGGTCAACAACTCTAGATAGTACGGCTACGTCGATATTTCCTGGCTGCCCAGCTGTAGTTCCAGGCCCTAAAATTGTTATACTATCTCCTGATTTTTCATCGTGCCGAAGCGCCCCCCGCCCCACCCCTCTCGTCTACCCTTCCATCGTCTAGAAGAGAAGACCGATCTCAATCTGCAGACTCTCAGTTTCATTGACTAGACGGGCGTGAAACGGGGCACCTCTTCAATGAATGTATCCACAGACTGTCCAAGTCGTCGCGGAAAGCTGAGTATCCCTTCCAGTTCTGCTACCACTACATCGTCGTGGTGGTTTGGCCGTACTTCTTCGTTATACCCCTGCTGCAATGCCTTTCGCATGGAACCGCGAACTTGCGCGGCCCAGCGCGATTCCATCTCCAAGCCAGCATCTTGAACGACCCGGAGCGGGCCTTTGACTTGAATACCTACCCGGGCAGTCTGAAAATGGGTAGCCTCTTTGGCACTAAAGAAGATACTGGCTTCAGTAGCCTTGCGGCATTTTGAGTAATATTCGAGTAGTTTTGAATATTCAAATCCAAAATTAAAGGCGTCGACAGACGCAGCTTGATGGATGACCTCATCGAAGGATAGGAAAAGGGTTGCTCTGGCTGATGCTCGTGCAACATCGCCCCATTTCAGACGGCATGCGAAGACAAAGACCTCGAGTGGTTGCTCTCGTATCTTATTTTGACCCAGTTGAAGATAAGTGCTCTGTAAGTGATGTACGAGGCGATCGAAATGATATTTGTCGGCTGCCGTCACAACCTTCATGAGGACGTCAAGCTCGCGAATTGGGATCGCGAACCACTCCGGATAGCAAAACCGAAGGAGGTGGTCAAGGGTTGTAGAGTCTTCTCCGAAGGGGATGAGTGGTGGTCCTGATTGCCTTTTCCCTGAGACCGGAGGTTGGGGCAATGAAAGAATGTCCTCGAAGAAAGAGGATGTCATTTCCATGATGACTCTATGGACCCGAAACTCGACTTGATCAGAGGAACGAAGGATGAGATCAGCACTTGGGCTATCGAATGGCGCGGAGGCGAGCTGGGACATTGAAGGCGACCGCCTGAATTCGTGGGCTTGATGGGTCGTTGACCCTTTCAGAGATATTTATATGAGTTGGCGTACGAAAGGAAGCGAAAGTTTGCTCGAGTATCACACGTACGTAGCAGTGACGCGGCGCGAAAACATGGACGCTCGATTACCCGTCGCAGCAAAATGCGTTGCTATCATCTATACAGTCAGCGAGAAGGAAAATAGATCGTGCTTATGGGCAATGGAAGACACACTGCGACGTAACTCAGCCAAGTACCTGGGTGCATGGCAACACAGAGCAGGCTTCACATTCAGGCCCTGTTAACCAATTGAATGAGCGTAGGTTCGGTGATGTCGAGAGCGGCGCAGGAATCATAGGCACAATAGGAACATTACGCAAAAAACACAAAACGATGATGATAATACAGATGGACAGAATGTAGAAGCAAGATGGGACAATAAAGATGTAAGGAGTCCGGAAAACGACACAAGAAACCAGCCTCAGCATTTCTTCTTCCGCAGAACATGAGGTTCCACATCTTCGGAGAGAATCAGTGCTTTCCACAGCTGCCTCCACGATATCGGATTTCCCTGAAGGCCAAGCGATGAGCACAAACAGCTTCGGTAAGAGGGGATGAAAAAGCTACCTCATCGCGCTGCATCAAGCAGAAGGTATACTGGGACCCATTGTGCTCAAAGATCTCAACATCTACCCAACCTTTGAACGCGACCTTCCGCGCATCGAAGCCGCCAATGCGCAGGCGATACTTCTGCGTTTCTCCAGGCTTCGGCTCCGGCTGAGGTGAATCTTTGCATTTCACATTCATTGCCAGCAGCGACTCTTTGATTATCGGATAGAGAAGCGTGGGGCCGAGCGTAGCGTAGAATCTAGTCAAGTGAGGTGTGTAGCGTTGCCCGGTTTGAGTTTGCGACTGAAAGGAATAATGAGAAGAAGTTCCTGCAGCGGAAGGAAGAGAAGAAACTTGCGAAAAGCATCAGGGACTGCGTGAACTGAGACTTGCACGAATCGTTTTGCATTATCGTGTCCCCATCGTCGTCCATAGAGTGGCTGAGAGAGAGATGAAAGAGTTAGACGCAGCTAAGGGAAGAACAGTCAGAAAACATACTCTTCATCTCCTGAGGCGGTCTTTGCATCCAAGTCCGGAGCTGCGAAGCCTAGGTCACCATTGAGCCGCAGGGCTTCGGTGAGCTTATCGGCTAGCGCAGCGACACCGTGTTTCTCTAGCTGACTGGGCCTGTGTGGGGATCGCGCTAGGTTAAAGCCGAGCAGACGGGCACGGTAGAAAAGAAACACACCTGACAAACCACGGGTGGGCCCAAATCTCTTGCATAGTCATTCGCTTTTCCGGGTTGACAGTCAACATCCCCCGGATCAGGGCTAGATGAAAGATACATAAGACATATGACAACGGTTTACCCACGGACGGGGATACCTACATAAGACACTGGTACCCAACCGATTCCAAGGAGCGTACTTGAAGATCTCCCCATTGACGTAGCTCACGAATTCGGGACTTTGAAGGCTTGGTTCATCCCACGGCGTATCTGTAGATCAACCGTGTTAGTTTGATCGTGTCCATGGAGGGTGAGGGGCGATGCTTACTGCCGCAAAGCATCGTGAAGAGTATGACACCAATTCCCCACACGTCCACAGGTTCGGCATCATATGGATCGTTCGAGTTGAGCTGAGCGCCAATCAGCGCCAATCACGATGAACAGGGATGTTGACGAACCTCTGGGGCAACATATGGCAGACTTCCACATCGTTCAGTGAGCCTCCTCGTCCGCCCCGTCTCTTTGAGCTTATACACAGCGGCGAGCCCGAAATCTGAGATTTTCAACGTGCCTGCTGCATCTAGCAGCAGGTTCTCAGGCTTGAGATCGCGATGACACACCCCTTGCGAGTGGATATAGTCCTAGTGGCAGAGGTTAACAAAACAGCAAGAACAGAAAAAAAACATTCGGACAAACGTACCATGCCAGCAACTAGCTGCAAAAAGTAAAAATGTGCCACATCGTCTTCCACTCCCACATCCGGGGCAATCTTGTCGAACAGATCCCCACCAGCCGCGAGTTCCATCAACATGTAGATCCCCGGAACATATTGCTTCGCGTACTTCAGTTCCACGACCACGGCATTCAAGAATTCCAAAACATTCCGGTGCTTCAAAGCCATGTGGACTCGCATTTCCTTGTCAATAGTTTTGCGCTCCTTTTCTGTCGTAGACGAAGTCAAAAGAATGTGCTTGCAAGCAGCGACGCGGTGGGAAGCTATGTTGACTGCACGATATACACTAGAGTAGGTTGAAAGCTAAGTCAACATGCTCGATGATATCAAGAGGGGGGAAACGCACGTAGCAAAGCCCCCGCCGCCGATCCGCTCAATCAATTGATACCCTGTCACCAAAGCACGTTATTGCACAACCAGATTGAAGCAGCATTTGAGCCTACCGTCAACTTTTGGATATTTCGGCGAAGACATAATAGTGGGATGGTTCAAAGGGCCTCTGATGGTCGGTCATGTTCAAAGGGATGAGTCACAGAAGACACGCTGTGTCACAGCCACGTGAGGCGCGCGTGAGGCATGACCGGAGTCACTCTGAGGGGCACAGTCATCGGATTCGCGTAACTTTCTTGACGATTACTTAGAACACAAAGCAAACGCTTGCCGACAAGAAGTAAGTTAAACACTTTTTCGCCCTATTTCTGCTGTTTGAATCTACCATCTTTCAAAAGTGGAAAATATCCCAGACGAACTCGTCGAAATGATGATCAAGCCACTGGCGAACCCAGATCGTAACCCCCTGCTGCCACTGCTCCTTGTTTGTAGGAGGTTTTATGGTGTAGCAATTCCCATCCTCTATGAGTCAATATCCGTCGCGCCTTCAAAGAAATACATCACCGCAGGACCGAATTACCCATCCTCGACCATGATCGTCCCAGAACGTTTCCACGTCTTGTACCAAGCCTTGACAAGCAAGCCATACCTCGCTGCCTATATCAAAACGATCATCTCCAATGGCGGCAAAGCTCACACCGACTCCGATTGGAAGTCTTTCCAGTTGGTGCTCGCCTCCGTAACTGGTCTCCGACGCTTATCCATCTTCCCGAGCTTTCCTCGGAGCCCCAGCATCGAGCTTGTTCGACCTGAAGTACGGCTGACCCATCTCACTCATCCAACCCCATGGGACGAGAATACATACGAATTCATTCGCTCCCAGAAATCCCTTGAATACCTGCGGCTTGGACCTATCGCATACGGAAAAGACGCATTCGTATCCACGTTTTCTGGAATGAGACTTCCAAACTTGCGAGTCCTTAAGTGCGACAATACTTTCCTCAGCAAGCTTGAAGGTCCTTCTTTGCTAGAACACCTATCTTCATCGCTTGGTGGATCTACTCCGAATCCCTCTCTGGTTAGGGCCATTCGGTCCTTCAAAGGTGATGATCACTCATGGCGTCATTTTTCCCGTTCCTGCGGCGTCATCGAGTATGTTTATGTCACAACTGTGGTGTGTACATCTCCCTTGCTTTTGGTCGTCTGCTTCTCCAATGCTTATCGAATCGCAGTGTAACAGTTACATAGAAGACACCCTGGCGGCATGCTCCCAGAAAATCAAATACTTATATTACATTGACAATGACTTGGAGAATGATCCCCATTGCGACGTCCTTTTCAAAACCTTTCCCGATCTCGTTGTCATTGATTTTGACCGCAACGAGTTCGGCTGCTTTCGGTATAATCGCGGCGTCCCGGAGCCAGAGAAGATCTATATCCTCGACCTTGACGAGTACGAATTTAGGAATTGGCACGAACTCGTCGAGGATGCTGTTGAGGAGGCAACGCGTAAGAACAGACTCGGGTGACTATGTTCAGCGGCGATGGTGGTTCGTTTTTCGGGGTTCATCTGTGAGGGCTTCACTTACCGTTAATATTCTAGGTTATGTGATTTAACTTTGTCTTGACCCTTTGTTGGGTCCAAGGATATAGCATCTCAATTCTCAGTGTCAATCCATCAGGTCTCAAGATGCATGTCGGACGCGACCTCGTATCCTCGCCGTGGGCTCAAGCAATGATTAAGCTTATAGAGTACTCGATGATCGTTCGGTTTGTTGCGCACTCTTTGCTGAAACACAGGAGCCAACGGGACATGCTCATTGTGAGCGATTGGTTAAGCGAAAGTCCAAGGACCGCGAATCCATGGCAGTTAGCCTTCGTTCCGCTGCTCAACGTCCAACAAGCTTCGCCTGGGGAGCCATTGTGATTATGCGAAAGCAACAGCGACCCTCACGGTCGTGGGGAGGAATTATGGCGCACTCGTTGGAATGGAAGCCATGGACGTAGAGTGATCGCCATTGTCGCAGCTAACTGATGGCAAGCTTGAGTAGTCATTTGAAAGGGTGAGCGTACAGAATAGAGTATATCTTCCTGCTCATATGTCGAAACTCATATTCCGTGAGGAGAATCCCAGTTTTTGAGGTTCATCACGCGAATTCTCTAAACTATAAGTACAGGTGGAGGTTAAGAAGTCCGACCATTCTTGCGATTTTCCTCTTCGACGACATCGACGACAAGTTCGCACCAATGTCGAAAGTCCACCTTCAAGTTATCGATCCGCACAATATCAATCTCCTCCGGCTCTGGGCAACCACGACGATACCGAAAGCCTCCAAGTTCCGCGCCATCAAGGTCAATGATAACAAGCTCGGGGAATGCATCAAAGAGTACAGAGCAATCCACATCGTCGATGTCAATTGGTACATGATAGAGGTATTTGATTTTTCGCGAGCTCGCCGGGAGGGTATCCTTGATGAAGGAGTCGTGCTGGCGTGGACAAGTAGATTATTCAGGAAATTTGAAGGCTTGCACAGGGGATAAACAAGTACCATAGATTGGACCCAAACGTATTCGACAACGTCGCAGTATGGGGCACACTGACGCCATAAATCTGCGTACCCCATGAAAGACTGTGTCGAACGGAAAGGAGCGAATTGTGGTGGGTCCAAGACACCATATGATAGTGTAAGATGTTTCAGTGAAGGAGAGGCTTCAAGTTTGTTGAAGAAGTACCCGTCGCAGTCAAGGATCTTCAGGTGGGGGAGCGTAACGCTGGGAAAAGAGAGGGAAGCCGCTCCCAATTCGTAGTCAATGGGGCCCAGCGTAAGGTACTCCAGCGATGGCTGGGACCGAATGAAGTCGAACGTAGCCTCGTCCCAAGCATTTTTGAGAAATAGGTGTGTTAATTTCACATTCGGACGAAGGAGCTCGACACAGAAGCTCTGATCAGAGCTAGCCCAAACATGCAAGCGACGAAGATGGATGGCAGAGGATGATATGGATTTGAATGACGCCCAATCTTGGTCGCTGTGATGGATTCGCCCATGCGAAATGAGTGTCGAGATATAGGTGGCCAGAGGCGGATTCTGGACAATAGATTGGTGGAGCCGGGTGAAACATTCTGGCGTCACCGTGGTCAATGGCGTATCATAGGGCTTTGGACGATATGAGCTATTTGGAAAGGCTGCCGATACTGATTCGTAGAGAAGCGGAGCCGTGATCTCATAAAAACGCCTCGAAACGAGGAGGAGGGGTAGCAGGAGATTGCGATCCGGATCTCCGATTGGCTTGATGATCAGTTGGATGATTTCGTCTGGGATATTTAGCACTGAGGCCTTCAGTTTCATTGACCTTACATTCTGTCGCAGAGAGTGAAGCGGCATGAAGACTTACTCGTGCAACAGAGTCGACCTGCAGGATGGCGCATGAAATTTGAAAGCTTGACCGGTCTGATCAGTAACTGTGGGAATTAGATTTCCCACAGTCAGTACCATTGTCTACCACTTTTGTGATCAGCGGATTCCATTCTCTCCCTCATCATCCCATCACATCACCGTTTTACCTGCGACCGTGGCTTTTTCACATGAGTGAGTCTGGTCCTGCTCCGTTTACTCTTAGGCTACGTCGATTCTTATAGTTTTGAAACAAAATAGCGTTGTCTATCCCAGATGAGATCCTGGAAATGATGATCAAGCCACTGGCGAACCCAGATCGTAACCACCTGCTGCCACTCCTGCGAGTTTGTAGGAGGTTCTATGGGCTCACGATCCCTATCCTCTATGAATCAATATCCGCCGCGTTTTCAGACAGATCCTATACCGCAGGACCGAATTTCCCTTTTCTGACCACCGTAGTCCCAGAACGGTTCAGCATCCTGCGTGAATCCTTGACTCGGAATCCGTCCCTCGGCACCCATATCACAACCCTCATCTCCCATGGCCGCATAGGTCACAGTGACTCCGATTGGGAATCTTTCCAGTCTATACTCAGTCTGGCGAACGGTCTGCGACGCTTATGCATCTTTGCGAGCTTTCGTCAAAGCCCCAGCATCGAGTTCATCCCGCCTGGCGTGCGACTAACCCATCTCACTCTCCCGAACCTATGGGATGAGACAGCCTACAACTTTATTCGGTCCCAACCTTTGCTTGAATACCTCAAGTTGGGACCCGTTTCTTACAGCAAAGAGCCTCTCGTATCCACATTCCCTGGCATTTCTTTGCCCAATTTGCGAGTCCTGGAGTGTGACCGTGCTTTCCTCAGTAAACTGGAAGGTGTTTCTTCGCTAGAGCATCTTTCCTTATCCCTGGGTGGGAATACTCCCCTACCTTTCTCGACTATTCGCCCCATTCGCTCCTTCAGAGGGAGTACGGGTTCATGGGCCCAATGTGCTCGTTCCTGCGACGCCATCGAGGACGTTTGGGTTACAACTGTTGTGCGTGCACCTCCCCCTTGTATCCGTCTAAGCTCACATAGCACCCTAGTGTGATACCTACATCGAGGACACCCTGGCGGCGTGTTCTCGAAAGATCAAGTATCTATATTATATCGATGATGAGTCTGACTGTGCCGTGCTCTTTGACAAGTTCCCTGAATTGGTGGTCATTGATTTTGATCGTGGCGAGTTTGGTTGCTTCCGATACTTCCGTGGTATCCCAGAACCAGAGGAGATAGATGTCGTTAGGCTTGGGAAGGACGAATTTCGGCCCTGGCATGAGCTAGTCGTGGATGTCGTTGAGGAAGCTGTGCGGAAGAAAAGGTGAAAGATTTCCTCCTCAATCCGTATCTCTTATCAACGCAGGTTTTACAGAGGTGATGCACCATCTCAACCATGCGATGGCACCCAATATCTGTCAAGGCCACACTCGGAGCGCGATTACTAATTAGGCCTACTCATCCCTTGTCGTTGCTGTCGTCTGGTGTCTGTTCTAACTAGCGCAGCAAGCCAACATATGCATTGTGCCTCATCTTGCCTCGCCTCCTGCCTCATGCGCCTACCAGTGGCGTCAGTAGTGAAAATCTTCTCCTATCTCCTGTACTCTATGACTAGGGACTCGGGCGAACAGAGAGACGGGAATACTGACCGTGAGAAGGTATTTTCCCATAGTCACAGTGGCTTTGATTCAGATCGTCGGGGTTTCCCTCGTTCCCAAGTCCCTTTCGCGCGAGAGTAGGTCTTGGAATCGCTATGCTGCGCTGCCTCCGATGAAACTGATAAACTGAATACCACACCTCCAACTCCAGTGTCACACATCCCAGACGAAATCATCGAACTGATCATCAGACCAATTGGGAATCCGGATCGCAATCTCCTCCTACCCCTCCTCCTCGTTTCCAGGCGTTTATATGAGATCACGGTTCCGCTTTTCTACGCTTCAATATCTGCAACTTTCTCAAGTAGCTCGAATGGTCTGCGGCCATATGATACGCCATTGACCACGGTTGCCCCAGAATGTTTTACCCAGCTTCATCAATCTATTACTCAGAATCCCTCTCTTGTCGCCCATATCTCGACGCTCGTTTCTCATGGACAAGTCGATCACAGTGACGCAGACTGGGACTCATTCCGATGTATACTCTCCTCTGCCATCCATCTTCGTCGTTTACATGTTTGGGTTGGTTCTTATCAGAGCCTCAATGTCAAGCTCCTTCCTCCAAGTATGAGATTAACCCACCTATTTCTCCAAGATGCTTGGGACGAGGCTACGTTTGACTTCATTCGGTCCCAGCCATCGCTGGAGTACCTTACTCTGGGCCCTATCGCCTACAAAATGGAGGAGGCATCCTTCTCTTTTCATCGCGCTACGCTTCCCAACTTGAATATTCTCGACTGCGACGCGTATTTCTTCAACAAACTTGAAGCCCCTCCGCTACTGAAACATCTTACGCTATCGTATGGTGTCTTGGAGCCGCCACAATTAGCTCCCTTCCGTTCAATACAATCTTTCCTGGGGTACGCAGATACATGGCGTCAGTGTGCCCCGTACTGCGACGTCGTCGAATACGTGTGGGCTCTATCTAGGGTACGTATCAGCTGTGCAAGCATCCAACTTGACTGATGAATTCTTTCTGTGTTTCAGCACGACTCCTTCATCGAAGATACCCTCCGCGTCAGCTCACGAAAAATCAAATATCTCTACCACGTACCCATGGATGTTCACGATATCGACTGCACCATCCTGTTTGAGGCCTTTCCCCAGCTCGTTGTCATTGATGTTGATGGCGGTGAGACTGGGGGATGCCGGTACCTCCGTGGTTGCCCAGAGCCGGAGGAGATCGAAATGCCCCATCTTGACCTTGACAAGTTGGGCTTTCGGCATTGGTGCGAACTTTTCGTCGATGTCGTTGAAGAGGAAACTCGCAAGAATGGCCGGACTCATTGAACTTCATATCTAGAGGATTCGCTCAACGTCCCTCGAAGCATGGGTCCTCAATGGGTTCTTGCTCACGGAATACGTGTTCTATGAATCAGTATCCGCTCCTCTCCCGAAGAACTCGGATGAGAGAGGTGTATATCATAATATGTTTCCGGATCTCGTTGTCATCGACCTCCTCCAACATGAACGCTGAGGATTGCGATGCCGGGACTGTGTTAGAGTCTGAGGAAACAAGGCTTCCCCTCAACAAGGAGGGCTTTCCCCATTGGAAAGAGGAGATTGTGGGCGGTGTACGCGGTGAAATTAGGGAGGATGATTGAAGACGTTGAGAGCTCCCTACTTGGTCTCTTTTCTCGGGTACGACATCCAATGCTCTAGTCACCTAGTGTTTCAACAGTGTGCACTAGAAACCCGAGAAATAATTGTTCATCTCCGTTTCTCAACAATTTTACTCACTATAGGTGAGAGAGAGCTATCGAAGTCTCAGGTAGGTACCTAAGAGAAGCACTTCCATGTGGTGGCGCCCCTGTCTCCTGTGCGCACGGGCCATCATCAGAACCAATGAAGGCGCCACCGCGCGTCGGTACGCGCATTCCCACCATTTACCACGCCCTTCTCATACTCTTCACTCGCTGGCTCTATGCAGAAGTCAAATTGCAAACGTAAATGATTTCGGTTTGGACGACTCACTCATTTCTTGCATCGGGACGGCCTTGAATGATCAACCCTGCTTGTCTTATTACAGACCAAATACAACATGCATACGAAGTAAAGATAAACATATGGACGGAATAGCTCGTGGCGAGGAAATACAGATACAATGTCTTTGTGATCTCGTTATTGAAGGTCGTGATGAAATCGCACAGTCATCCAATTGACTTGAATCACTGAAGGAGGTTGAAACTGGACGTTACACGTGTCAGTCCTCGTCGACGAGGGTTGGTGATGGTAGCGGTGGTGGTAGGGTTCTGTACACTCGAAGTCGCCACATTCGACCGCGCTGCCGTAGGAGAACTCTCAGGCTTGAGGCCTGTCTCTGGCGTTGGACGACTGGATGATGCTTGTTTCATCTTCTTCGTAGGCCTAGCGATGATGTGCTCCTGCGTCGAGGAGTCGTCGCCTTCAGAGTCCCCGTCGCCCATCTCAACGTCGGAGGCTTTCCGCTTGATGCTTCTCACCGAGTATCCCGGCTTTCTTCCAGTCTTTGCAGTACGGGACATAGTGCTAGGACGAGATGGACCCTGAGCAAGTACATCAACCGATACATATCGTGTATCCACAGAGGTGCTCGCCAAAGCGTCGTCCACTGGTGTTGGCTCGTTCGCTTGCTTTCCGTTGGTAGAAGGGGTAACTGACTGTACAGTCGCGATGCCGGACATTGTCCTGGCTCGGAAGAGGCTCGAACCTGTTCGCGCTGTAATTCTTGTAAGTACAATAATCCATTGCAATCATTAATAATGACCGACAACTCACGTATATCTGCACTAGGACTCGGCTCGTCGTCATCGGTTTTCGGTTGCTCAGTATCTGGTTCCGTTAGAGTCTCCTCGAATTCGTCGCACAGATCCGATCCTCCATATTCTTCGTTGAACTTCTTGGCCAAAGGGAGCCATTTGTCGCGCATAGAAGCCTCGCTTTCGGCTCTCCACCTATTCACCTCGCCATAGGCCCACTTCTCGATATCGGCCTTCTTCTTCAAGTATCGTGGGCTCTGTTGCTCCGACCATTCGCCCACGAAGAGTCGTTTCATCTTAGCATTCAGCTCGTCCTCCGTTTCATCGTCGTCGTAGTCGTATTTGCCCCTCCCATACCACGGTGTATGGACGCCACCGGCCCAGCAAGATGCGATCAAACGCTCTTCGTCCGTCTCTCGTGGCGGCTTCTGGTGGATCGCGTTTCCGTTTCCTTTGGGTATGAGTTGACCATTCCTCGCCACGAAGAAGCCAGGAGGAGCTTGGTAATTTCCAGACTTGAGGTCGGCCTTGTCGACCTTGCTGAACGCGCATTGGGGTTGGTACGACGCTGTTTGGGTGGATGCGACATGGCTTTCGTTTATCGGGCTCCCAGAACGCTGGAGCTTGCTAGTGGAGCTACTCTTCCCTGACCCCGCTTGCCTGTCAAGCCATGCTAGGCATTTCTCGTCCGTTGGCATCCCACTGAGCATCCCGAGGCCAGCTGACATGGATGCTGTCCTAGAGCTAGTCGATCGTTAGCCACCTGAGCCTCAGGCCGTGAACCACAAGGAGACTTGCCTGCGACTTGCTTGATGATCGCCTTGGACTGGGGTACCCTCTGGCGTCGACGGACGGGTGTATTGACGATGTCCAATTTTGGACATAGTAGTGGTTGTGGAACAATGGAGGATGAAGAGGTCCAAGCGCGATGGCCACAACATATGGTCCCCCACGTGAGGGCGATTCACCCCTTTTCTCCTGATTTGGCGAAACTGAACCGCATTTTTCAGCCGTCTGAATTTATACTAGGCAGCGGGAGTCGTCCAAGCTACGAGCGATAACCCTTCCAGACGGACGCATTTTCACACTTGGCATCCCAAGGAAGGATCCCCAAAAACAGACCTCTGGTTGCCAGTATAAAAACATTCACGATAAAGTTACATACACATCGGACAACATCGAAATGGAATAGAGTACAATGATAAAAAATGAGGGACAGTGTTCTTCAAGTCCTGATCAGCTAGACAGCTTGAGCTTCTTGGTGCGCCGTTTCCCCACAACCCGTTGTTCCTCTTTGACACCTCCCGCAGCTCCAGACGACATTGCTGAAGCCTTGCGCTTCCTGGTTAAGGAACTAGCTGCCTTAGACGCTTCGCCGTTGACGGCCTCGTCTTCTTGCTCGAAGCCATTGGAGAGCGTTCGATGTAATCGGGACTTGGATGGGCTAGCCCACTGAGGCATGGCTCCGTTCTTCTTTTTGGTGGTCCTGGAAGAAGACGTCGATGCTGCAATGAGAGGACCCAAAGTCAGTTACATTATCGCGTATATAACCAAAGCATGTTAGAGTACTCACCAACCGGTGTAGACTCTTCGTTCTCAGTGTCATCGCTGATCTCGATGACATTTCTAACCCGTCGACGTCTAGTTCGAGGAGCAGGGATGTACCCGTCATCGCTGTCGCTCTCGTAGCCATCGTTGCTCTCGTAGCCGTCGTCGCTCTCGTCAGTTTCTTCGCCCGAGCTTCCCTCGTCGTTTCGGACTGTCTTCGTGACGAACGTTGCTTCAGTGCTTGTTGCTTTCCCTTTCGCCATCGCGTTCGCGGCCGCTTCCTTTTCTTCCTCAACATCACTGCTCTCACCGTCACTCTGGCTACTGTCGGACCCGTAAGCATCGTCTTCATCGTCGTCTTCTTCGTTGGCAACCGCATATGATGGTTGGTCGCGGTCGTGGTCGACGTGTAGATAACTGCCGTCCCACTGATTAGCAGCGTCTGCGCGTTCCATCTTCTCCCTTTCGTCATCGCTCTCGCTGCCACTTCCTACATGAGCTAACTGGTCCTCCTCTTCAGCCCAATATGCGTACGGCTTGGGGGCTATGGGTGCTGGTACAAGAGGCACCCCCTCAACTGCTTTGCAGCTACCGATGCGGCTCCTTTCTCTCTTCACGACGGCCATCTTCTGTCGATTTCACAGGAATTAATACGATTAGAATGATGTGGTACTCCAGGGGCGAAATCAACTCACAGAAGAACTAGATGGATTCTTGGTGTCTGTAGGAAAGCTACTGGGTGGAAGTTGGATGCGAGACTACCGATCCTAATGGTTAACGTCTTCTCGACCCTCAGAGGAAGTGCGAAGGGTCACTGTGGTATGTTAGGAAAGATGTGGTTCTGGTCAATGACTGTGTTCAATGCAGTTCAACGAAGCATTGACCATTGACCATTGACCATGGCCCGCACGTGAGCGTTCCCCGGGCTTCGACCCTGAGCCACTCGTTGACCCTTTTGCATCCAAGTTCGGGTTTGCGTTATCTTATCAGTCTCGACCCTCTGGATGGGCACGCCACATCCACTCTACTATGATTCTCTTTCCTCGACGACACTCGCTCACTTATACCCCCGCGCATGACTATGCCTTCCGAGGCACCTTTGTCGAATCTGTCTTTGGCTCGGGAGTGACACCAATGCCCATTCATGCCTTTCACTCCGAAGGACCCATTGCCATTTCATACTTTGAGCCTCAGTTCTCTCGATCATATCTCTAGGTTCGCACCAACCGACACTACTGTGTCTTTGTTTCCTTTCACTGACCACAGATACATACATTTCAGTTCGCTACACTCCCAAAAACAGCCAGTACTAGCCTTCGCAGTGGTTTTACCATCGAAACCCTCTTTGGGTTGACTGTATACCCCATTGTTTCTCGTCTCCGGGTTCTTTTCGCATGGCCTTAAAGTACACCATGCGTCTACTCATCAGGTGTTCGATTCTTATGATGATTTTCCCGTGGATATCGGCTTCTAAACGAATACTTAAAGCTGCGGGAAAACTTCGGAGCATCAGCGCGTCTTGACTGCAAACGATGACGACCTCCACGACGACTCTCGATTTCAGTGACGCTACTCAATTTCGCATTGACCCTCCCGCAAAGAAGGTCGTTGTACACTCCCCCAACACCATAACCATACAAGCCCTGCCAGAGACAGATTACTGGCGCATCCCCAAGAGAAAAGGAGAGGATGCAGCGAACCGTCATAATGGAGCATTCCTCTCCATCGATGTCGACGCGACGAAAGAGTTCGAAGCTGGCGTTTGGATCAAGGGAGAGTGGAGGGGAGGTCGCAGCATTCAGTATGACCAGGGCTGCCTGATGATCGTTGCCGGAACCACGGACGGAACTGATGAATCGTGGGTCAAGATGGGCGTCGAGGTTGATAAAGGGAGCGAGTGGGTTGGGTAAGCTATTTTGCTTACACTCGGACTTAGCCGCAGTAATCTAACATCGTTTTTATTCTCCGTTAGGACCGTTGTTGCATCGCCCTGGTCGGATTGGTCCATCCAACCTGCTAAGACGACTGAGTGGGTCCTCATCAAGGCTATCCGCCTGGGCACCACACTTCAGATCTTTCATTTCTTCGCCGATAAGCCCGTGACGCACGTTGATCCAGACTCCCCTGACCTCCAAATGATGAGAGAAGTGAAGGGCTTCGACGCTCAAGCGCAATCCTCTGGAACCTGGCGTGTTGGTGTCATGGTTTGTGGTCCGAAGAACGCAGAGGGTACGGAGGCTACCTTTGAAGGATTTTATACGAAGTATTTGTAGGAAGATACGGGCTATGTTTTGTTGACAATGAGGCGTAAGATGATATCGTCTACGAGGAGATATAGCTCATTGATTCTTACCAACGGTCGCCGATGCCGTCAGAATTATGCTGCGCTGATATGATTGTCCTTTTGTCGACTGGGTGCAGTGACTTCAATCTTTGGTCTCATGACTCAATATCGCCATGGGATGTGTTGTGAACCCCACGTCTTACACAGCTGTATCACCCTCCTCAAAGGGCTGGCTGCGGGGCGAAACAACGGGATAACTTTTATTTGGCCTATATGTGTCGTATTCTTTGAGTTACGCTGCACTCGTTAAATCTCGAGCAGATAAATTTTCATTGAATTTTCTCTGATGTTGAAATGCTGATTTGCCAGGAAGGAGCGAAACCCAACTTGTATCTGTTAAATGTTTAGACCTGGCTCGCTTCGCTTTTAGCTTCCCATTTCAAGACTACTCACCAGTACGCAAGCGGTTGAAATCGAGATCAGTGGGCCATTGTCTGTAAATGGATACTCCCTTTGTATCCCAGATTCCCGTAAGATCGTACCGAGGGCTCGCGTGGCGCAATCGAGATACTCTACAGTACAAATGCGGGAGCATTTTTAGCCGCACTTTGGGCAGCATCATATTGCAGTGGCGATGGAGATCGATTCAGGGAGGTCCTGGATTGCAATGGATGGGGCTGAACTGCTCAGCTAGTCAGCCTTGCGATGTTGAAAAAAGGCATGCAGAAGTTGACCAAGGGGAGCGTCGCAGAAAATTTATTTGGGTGCAAGTCAGTTGGGGGCTTTCAGTCCAGGAAGCAATAGATCAATAAGAAAAGCGCGTTCGACCTCCCAGCAGGATTTGAACTGGATTTGAATCAGCAAGACGAGTACTTACTTGCCCTTAGGGCCGGGCGCTTGATGTATCCGCGGAGTCCAAAAACTGACAACAAACATGCCCGTCTCTGGTTCTGACTATGGTGCAGATCACCTAGACGCCGCCAACTTGGAACAGCGGCGGAATCGCTGGGGGAATTGGCCGGCGTAGCCGGCCGCAGAATTTTCGCGGAATTTGGGTGGGATTATAGCCTGGAAGCTTCAAAAATGTGGGTTTTGAGCAAGTTTTGGGACAACTTCCGGCAGGCATTGAGAGAAAACCTACCGAAAAATGACAGTAAATATTCCTATTTTTCTTATCAGTACCCAAATACGGCTAATCAACCATGACTAAGCAGCCCGATTTGGCAGGCGGCGAATTTCGATTTCCAGAAAAAGAATAACTCCTTCAATTTTGACTCAACAAAAATTCTGTCTTGGGGATCGAATCGCCTTCTCAAAAGAAGCGTTTTGCCAAAAGGGATAGTAAATTGGGCCAAAATTGGCCCACTAATACCCTTGTTCCAAGTTGGCGGCGTCTAGGTGATCTGCACCATACAAACGATCTTCCTTGTTAGGACGACCTTGTCGCGCTCGCGCGTGGCGCATGGATTCTCAAGCGCTCATCTTTCTCATGCCACAGTCCTCCCCGCTTCCGAGCCCATGGATCGACAAGGATGGCGATGACGGTTGACCTGCGTCTGGCCATGATGGTTTTCATGGTGTGATCATGGTGGCAGTACTTCAGGCGAGTTGGTAGTCGCGCTATCTACCATAAACTCATACCTGAAACCAACTTCCTAAAGGACTGCTCATATATGGAACAAGAGACACTTTTCTTCAACTTTTTGGTCCGAAATATGCCGTCTTCCTTACGTTCCTTCTTCTCAGTCCATATAAGGACCAGTATCATTGGACAACCCGAAGAAATGCCCACCTAATTCCTTCTAATAACACCTATCTATATTTCACTCTTTTTGAGCTTGCAGGCCAAGCTGGAAGGGTTGTTTCGACTTCCGTTTACTTTCCGTAACCGTGAGTAACACGCCGGTATCTTTCGTCGCTTTTTTGACGTGAGCCAGCATACTGCATGGGACTAGGAGCGTACATGGGCAACCAAGACTTCGCAGAGACGCTGACGCCGTCCTCTTCGTGCCAGGGATCTGCCTTGAGATCGCCTTCAACACCCCCGATCCCAGACGCGTCTCCTCGTCCTTTGCAGGATGATGCTGCGCTCTGGGAACCTACGACATGGGAACCCATCGCGTCTTTACGCCCCCATCGCAAGAAGAAACCTGCAAACCATATACCCCGTCCTCCAAACGCCTTCATCCTCTTTCGCTCCTACTTCATCCGCTCCCAACATGTATCCTCCATCGTGGAGCCCAATCATAGCACGCTATCTAAGATCATAGGGATGACATGGAAGGGATTGAGTGATGCTGAGAAGGAGGTCTGGTTTCGGAGGGCGAAGAAAGCCAGCGAAGATCATAAGAAGAAGTGGCCGAAGTACACGTTCAGACCCATTCACGGTTCGAAGAAGAGCGATACCAAGTCGTCTTCTCTCAATGCGGGGATGTCCGCTCCTCCTGTATCGCCCGGAAACGGCGGCGGCGGACGACGAATCAGAGAGGTCGAGCCCACCGACGACGCCCGGTGTAAGAAGATCGCGGATTTGCTTTCTTCTGGCCTGCGCGGCGCCGATCTTGACGATGCGATCAGGGAATTTGACCAAAACCATGTTCCACCGGTCGTTACGAGATTTGAGGCACCTTTGACTGCGGAGGAGTATGCCAATGGCACGAGAAAGGTTAAGTCCTCGACCACTGCGCCTACTTACTCCCAGACAGCTACAGCAGCCTCGATAAGCACGCCATACCTACCTCTCAGAGCACCGAGTCTTCGTGTGAGTTATGCTATCCTCTGTTTCTTACAATCGACTTATGACCCTACCTCAGACCTCAAGCTCAAGTCCGGACCAAGCTATCTCTACATTCTCTTCATCGTCACCGGCGTGCTCCCCTCAGGAAGATATCCTTCGATCGGACTGGGTGGACAATCCTCACCACAATTGGTTAGCAATGCCAACACCGAGAAGAACACTCTCCCTTGACCACCTTTGTGTACCATCTCATTCTCATGACGCGTCGCATCCAAGTTCACCCTTGTCTGCGACATCGTCGTCTTCTTCGCCTTCGAGTGCCAGCTCCTTTGAGCTGACCCTTTCTTCGCCTGCGCATTATGTGGGTCTCCCTCCTCTCAGTTACTCCGAGCGCCAACACCCCGGGGATTGGCAAGTGACTCTGCCCCAACCTGCAGTTGCTGACCAATCATACGCTCGATACCTACCATACGAGTCAAATCCAGGTGGACTCACTGTCTCGCCAGATCATCCTGATCACCCACACTGGTCTTTCCCCGCCACACAAGAGCCTCCTCTGGCAGAGCGCTACGGATATACTTATGGATGTCCTCCCTCATACGTTGAAATGGGCGCCGTGTTCCCTGGCTGGAGCTCCGGAGAATGATCATATTGTCTAATTCCAAAATTTCGGACTGATGGACATTTCACTTTTGTTCTCATTTTCATTGTTCTTGACTAGTACATTTTTATCTCTCTCTTCAACCAACTGTATCCCTTCGCTTCGCTCGAATCGATGTATCAAATAGGTGGATGTTTGTAGCCTACGAGTTTTATTCGTTTATGTGACAAGTTCATGTTGAAATCCAAGGAAGCAAAAATTGCACACTTAGACAAGTGTGCCTCGACCCCGGATCGAACGAGGGATCTTCGCATTACGAGTGCGACGCTTTACCACTGAGCCACCGAGGCATGAGAAGGTATCCGTCAAGTGCGTGGTTGAACGGTTTACTCACCTTGGACGAAACTCTTTTCACGAACTTGACGATCTCATCAACAGTACCACTCTCGTTATCTTCAAAGACAGCATGACCTCCTTCAATCTGCACATACTCCAGTTTCTTGATGAGGGGTCTGAAGAAGTCCACGATTGGTTGGGGCTTGACATTCTGATCATCCTTTCCAAAGATCATCTTCATCTTCAACTCTCCACTCCGCCCAACTTCCTCCAGCCTCGCTCGACTTTGCTCCCTCCATGGGGTAGGTAGGCCTAAAGTATCAGGGATTTGGAGGAAAGTCTGACCGATATATTGCATGCGGACGCTAAAAGGGATCTTGGAAGGGTCGAGAAAGAGGTTGTTCACCCAATGTTGGTGGACGAGGATTGCGTCTGTGACGTTGGTGTTCTGGAAAAAGTCGCCTGCGTTCCCGTTCGGTCCTACGAAGAGAGGTGCGAGTTCAGGGCCATATGCTGGTCCGCCGCCGATGGTAATGGCGCCGAGAATAGGTAGCGGGTTGAAGGCGTGGGCGATGTCGGCGATGATAGCGGCTAAGAAAAACTTAGAACCACGATTGGCAACTAAGGGTAGGTTTTCTTACCTGAGAGACTCCTACAGTAACGTCAATGATCAAATTTGGCGGGTTATGATACCAGGACGTACCATCCGACGAAGACAGGCTTCTTGAGATGAAATCCTTTCACGACGGTATCGAAATCAGCGGCCATTAATTCCTGCGTGTACGCTTCTGGTTGAGTTGGCTTATCACTCCGTCCGAAGTTCCTCATGTCATATCGAACCTGGGGGATAGGTCGGGGGTCAGTACGATGATGGGGAAATAATTGGACGAAGGTCATACCAAATAAAAGTCATTCTTCAGCCTTGGGTGCTCGAACAGTCTATCATAGACTATTCCACTAAGCAAGCCGCCATGAACGAAGATGATGCTCTGCTTCATGGGGTTCCCAGTCGCATCAGCATAGATCTTGGTACCGTCGGTTGATGTGAGAATCTTGACGGTCGTACCGGAGTGCGGATGAGCGCTGACTGTCGAGAGCGATAAGAGGGTGACTGAGAGGAATAAGAGAGGCAGAAACATGGTTGTTCGCTCAAGTCACGATGGAAGTGCGACTGGAGGTTGTAGCACAGGTAGTATGTAGATCGTGGGCTTTTATATTCCGTCCTCAGAGTCAACATTTCGTCAGAACTTCTATAGCGACTGAAGCATCGCGTTTGGAGATAGGAACGTTCGGAGAAGTTCGACGTTACCAGCGCTGCTTGCGCCACACGGTCCCATTAGCGTTTTGATTGACGGAGGGATCATCGCCAGGAACGGTGGGCGGGAACAATAATACGACGAATCCCCAGAGGAGACTGCGAAACGTCCAAGAACACGTTGGCCGTGTCAGACCGAGATACTGGTAGAGTTGGCCGGTTCAGAATGACGATAACGGTCTACACCACGGCGGAATGGTAAGCGGCGCCACCAGGCACCACGGTGCGGCTCCCAGTCACCTTGCTTTGCAAGGTCTTACCTTGCTCATAAATCGCCTTTTAAGGATACCATTCCCTTTTATGGGCGTGTAGCCCCTGCTAGACGAGCGCTAAGCATTCACACTGGTCCCGATTCCAAAAAAGGCTATTGTGCAAAATGCCAAGCCACTCGCACTCGCCTTCAAGCTTCAACTCGCCTTGCGTGGTTTTCCTTCAACCCCGCACCGAGCCCGACCAACCGAAGGTTGGGCGGCGAGGTGCGCTGACAGACAAATATCAGGCCAAGCTTTCAATTTTATATCTTTGAAAAGTAACGTGTACCTGCCGAAAGCAAGGTGTTTCTTCAATCGGCGCGCTGCGCCGTCTAGTCTTCCAAAGAGAAAGTAGCCTTACTTCCAGAAGGAGGGTTTCCGACTACGAAGTGAGAGGGGAAATCCTCTACTTATGAGGGCGAGCAGCCCGTACAGTGGCTTGGCTGTTTGATATGTGTTCAGCGGGGAAAGCTTGCTAGATGGAAATGGGACCGACGAACTGGAGAAGAGGTAAGCCTGTACATCAAAAGATGGAAATTGCACCGCTTAGACTTTGTAGCCTTTGAGCCATCTAACCGACGAGAGATGTGATGATGCGGTCGATGAAGGGCCTCCACAGAAGGATAAGCTGAGGCTTGTGGGTGGGGATGATGGAGGCCGTTTAGAATGTTCTTCGCGACCAAAGCAGGGTCGAGAATAGAGTATGAGAGTACACTCTAGACTCCGTAAGTTAGAGTGATGTTCAGAGACAAGGCAGTCGAATGTTAGCCTTGGGTAGGTCACGACGCGTGCGTGTGGGTATCTCTCCAGTGGCCACGCCGTCGAGACCAATGAGGCTGTCAAAAGGGTTTGCTTGGGCTTGAAAACGTGAGGCACCGCGCATTGACTGAGTTTTGTGCGACTTGTGTTTGCATTGACGAGGTCAAAGCAGGGTGGCGTACGCGCATTGTCGCGTCAGTGGCACGAGGATGGCAAAGCGGGGTCTTCACGTGGACGCGTATAAAGGGGCGATGGTCTACATCTTCCTCTTCATCCCAGTTCCTCCAATTCCTACTCTTCGGCCGCATACCACCAGCACCAAATTTCTTTCATACCTCTCACAACCATTTCTTCTTCGGTCAACAACCAAGATGAAGAGAACTAGATCGACCGTCGATACCTCTGCCACAGGTATGTAGAATTATTCGTCGGGTGGGAGATTGAGAGCTGAGCACAGTTACTTTATGTAGGTGGCACGGTCGCGTCAGAAGGACACAGCAGGACCATGGAGGGTCGGGGAGGCAAAGTACGGAAGGAGATCGGTATGGAAGACGTCACTGTTCCTCAGCAACTGGATCTCTCCCGCGGAGGGAACGAGCGCGGGGGTCCTTCAAATGAAGGCTACAGTGTTATCAGTACTCCCGTCGGGTTCCCTGGCAAATCTAGAGACCAGACCCCTGCCGCCGAACCCATTTCGACTTCGCCACGGACAGTCTTCACCGGCGTCGACGTCAAGGAGCAGTGCGCAGTGGTGATTCTGCTCAATCTTCAATACCCTACGAACTTCGAGACGGGGGAAGGAATATGGCGGCCAGATTTGATCGCTGAACGGGGAAGCACGACGGAGATACCGACCTGGAAGAAAGACCCCAAGCGATCGGGCAAAGTGAGGGTAGCTGGGGGCCTTGGAGAAGACGAGGCCAGCAAGAAGCAAGCTTCGAAGAGAGGGCGACCGATGAAGCGAATGCCGAAGGATACCATGTCCAAGGAGGGAGCGATGTCAGAGAAAGAAAATGTCGGCGAGACCGTGGGAGATGGATTGGTAGCTGCAGCAACCGGCGAAGAGGTCGAGAAGGCATATTTTTTGCCAAAGGTCACTTCGATGCAAGCGATGCAAGATATGAGCATGAAACATTCCGCCACGGCGAGCGTTCAGGAGACTGGGAGTCACTATAACACTCGGAGCAGGAAAGCGTCTACGAGGTTACTGTAAGATTTACGGAATGACGATAGAGTAGCAAGACGGACCTTTGAGATATTGCTTCGTGTACTCATCTTTGAAATATTTAATCGTATTCATGAACTTTTCATCAATGACTTGGAGATATTCAGGCCCTTCGTCTGGTCACTATGACGGCAAGATGTTTACGGTCTACCCATGCTGGTGATCCCGTAGAGACATGGCAGCTTATCAGCTCTGCAAGACAAGTCACGTAACGACTCGCAAATTGCATCAGGTAAAGCGATAGAATTGGATGTGGAAGGAGAGAAACTTGGCGGGAAAGTATCGGATGGAAATAAATACCCCTGTCATAGTCAGGTGATGCAGTTTCGTCCGAAACCCCGACGGCTGTCTTGCTCAAACTTCCATGCGCGAGTAGTCACGTCGTCGTCCTTTGCTGGCCATCTGGCGCTTGGATATTCCAAATGTACCCTACCAGCAGGGTCTCAAGAGAACCAAACGATATTCATCGTCAGATTTCGCCTGGCCCCGGGCTCTGGTCATCACTCTCTTCCTGTCAGATTCTTGTGCAACGCGCCGTCAAGTTCACATACTTCTCCTATGACACTCATCTTACGAATTGCTATGAAATGATTGTCCGTCCATACTCCAGAGACTTGTCCTCCGAGGCCGTGTACAACATCTTTATATGATGGACAGATCTTCTGGAATCCTATGCCGCTTCGGACATCCCCGTTGCTCTGACGGGTCATAGGGACAGTCTCATTATGTCCGCGCTACTACTACGTTCCTCCACCTCCACTGCCAACAACGACATGGACCCCCTTTCCGTCGCAGCATCCATCGTGGCGTTCTTGGACGCCGGAGCAAAGCTCAAGCTATCATTGAGCAAGGTGAGTGTTCTCAGATCAGTTTGTGAAATTGAAGCTGATGCTCCTCTCCAAGGTCTCGGGAAATAGAGCTTATGCATAATCCCTAGCTCGCGACGTGTTTGATACACTGTTATCCTTGAATGCGCTATACGAGATGAATAAGGGTTTCCTCAACACAAACCCAGAAATCGCCCCGCTGCGGGTTTCCCTTCAAACATTAGCGAGGTATGTAGTAGACGAACTACCCTGTAACTATCCTCACGCCGAAATATAATGTCTCTCGTAGTGACCTTGAACGTGCGAGGGTTCGCTTCGAGGCTTACGCAGCATATGGAATGAACACTGGAAGCAGGATGAACCAAATCATCGCTAAATTCAAGGCTTGGCTCCTGGCCGATAGTATTGAAGCTGAGCTCTCCCAACTACGAGAGAGTATCCAGAAGTTGATTACCCAGTTTCACGTATGGGTTTTTTTTATTCTGATTGACGTCACAAAGCTTGATCCTCAAGTTTTCCCTAGATCTTGGTCTCCATTCGAAGTGAAATAGCCATCGCAAGGCTTGAACACGCCAACCTCCAGATGGTCGAAGATCGACGAGCCCGAATTTTACAATTCGACACGCTTTTCTCTCAGAGTACACATCAAGCGTATATGACATTATTCGTGAGTTTATCCTAGTTGACTATTCTTCCTCTAAAATAATTTACGCTCCCCCTTCAGAACCAGTCGCCACTCAGCCTCATAGAGATCCAATACATCGACTTCAAGGCTCGGAATGTCATCGCACCCCTTGAGACACCATCTCTTTTGGTATCATTTTCTGACGAAGATGACGATATCAGTATGAGAAAGGTCACTTGTTACTATCGAGACTCTGCCCCTGCCCCCACAAGATCAATGATGGCCACACTCCTATGTGATCTTGCAACGGTCCAGCATCATATCCATGCGAAGAACGTATCCCACATCACTCGGGGTATCGCAGCCATCGTGATGCGGCTTGTGTCCACGCTTCATGTGTGCCGGTGCTTCGAACTCAGCAAACAGTTGCTCAACCTTGCCGAAAAGGTTCTCCGCCGTGCTCTACAGGACCCAAACCTAGTTCAAGGCAGCGAAAATAACCTGTATTATTGGCTATCGTCAGCTATCATCGCCAAGCTGCACCTAGTGCTTCTTCAAGAAGGAGAACGTGTTGAGCTAGCACGCGAGGCTATCCATCTATGTCGCATGCACTTGGCCTCCTCGACTTCTCGATGTTCCATTTTATACCGCCGAATTCGTTTGGTTTTCGTGCTCAACCCATGCGGACACTTGATCAACTCAAATGATGTCTACGCAACTCCAGAGGAAGCTGTAGCAACCTATTTGGACGCCCTACGTCTCCTCTCCATGGATGAATGGCCACTTCCTGATGAATGCTCAGCGGGGTGGTCAGTGTTTCATCCGTACGCTCTCCAATCCTACATACACACGCTGTTCCTCCTATCGAACTCGTATGGGCTGAATGGCGAATACACCCGAGCGTACTACACGGGGAGGGACTGCATCGCGGCGATGGACAAGCTTTCGAGCTGTCCTTTTCGTCCGCCGCGAAACTTCAGTTTCTTCTCCGTGGAACGCCTTGAGTTGGAGCAAGGATTTTGCTCGATGACGAGTATAGTCCGCGGCCCATACTTCGTCCACGGCGGAGGAGAATCAAACGAAGAAGAGGGACTGGTGCAATGGGGAGAGGCCCTGTAGACTCGTTTCCTCCCACTTTGATAGACTGAGGAGCCGAAGATAGTCGGGTAATCGATTGAGGCTGTGAAAGCCATGATGTACTCTACATGTTCGAAGATACCCTATACCCTCTGCTCAACACTAACTCCAGCAAATTCCAAGCGGCTAAGGGTTTCCATCCAGGTGGTATGTGTTCCGTCAGCCGCTCTCAAATTCATCGTAATTCGATTGACCATGATAGCTGTGAGGCTGATTTCCCAGTTAGATTAGTTAGAGTATGGTCGAAAGGCAGCGGTGCGGGACGTACATCATGGCCGGACTTCGGGGGATCGCAACAAAGGGAAAGGGATTAGTAATTGTCAAACGAGTTAGCAGAAGAACCATACTAGTCGTGTGTAAATTGGATTGCTGGCCGATCCTAGGCGTCATATGTGAGACTAACGTTCAGAGCGGTCTTCAATCGCGAATGATGCTCACCCGGGTGAAGAAGATGAGGAGAAGCCAGACGAAGTTAGACGAGAACACTACAAAGAAGTAGATGGTCCCATCTCGTTTGATAACTTTGAATAACTTCCCCAGGTAGAAGTCGCCGCCGATAGCTTGAGTGCTTGCGGAGAGAATGACGACGAAAGCTATGACATCCAAGGCTAATCCCAGGGACAAGAAAGATATCAACGCTGGCGTTCTACAGTTCTCGGATACTAAGCCCAGTTGGCCTCAAGTGATGGACTAGGCGCACGCACGTCAATGAGAAAAATGTAAAGCGTAGGACGCAGGCTAGGACGAAGTTTCAGTTCTCACAGATTCACGGCCATGGTTTCCTTTCATGACGTACCGTGAACTGCGCCCGATACTGCGACTAGTGGCGCTTCTGGGCCCTTGTAGGCAAGAACTTCATATAAGGTATGACCCACGATCGCGCCCTGCGCAGCAATGAGGAGGCCACACACTCCCAGGATGACTTTGTTGCACTTCATAAGGGCGTAAACACTAGAGTATAGCCAGTGAGATCAAGCGTCATGAGACTGTATTCGAGGATCACATACCGTAAGAATAAAATCATTTCAGCAGTACACGTCACACATATTTTCCCAACAATTTGTATTGTTGCGGAAGGCTTGCAGCTAGAATTCCAGTGAATTTTGCGGCGATGGCATCATGCGACAAGTCTCGACGTACGACTAGAATGGGAGGCGGTGGTAAGGTTGAAAGTTGAAAGTGTGTAGGAGGTGACGAGTACTCACAGAGGAAGGGTCAAGTTGAGCTGTCGAGGGGTCAGAGCGAGGAGTCAGATATTGAGCGAAAGACGAACCAATGACGGTGGCGATGACAACGCAGAAAGGATAATATCGGTTCTAGTGTAGACGCAGTATCAAGAAAGGCGGCGCTTGGCAGACACATGGCTGGAAACGAACCACAATAAACAGCCAGAAGACTGACATAAGGTGTTAGCCTGATGAGAAGTATTTCGTGCCAAATGAAATGCTTACCAAAGGACTTTCTACGACTCCAGAGATACTTAACCTCAGCCCCGAGGGTGAGAGTGTAATCATACACCCAGAGGGCAGAAGTAGCGACCCAATAAAGCTAGAGGGCGTCAGGTGCGTCCTCGCACTCAAATGAGTATGTGTTGTGTTCTCACTCCCATTGCCCACCTTGAAGTGCATAAGCTGGTTTACGAACGGTGACTAGATGATTACTTACACGTCGAATTGGAAAGAGAGATCTGAGAAGTCTAAGGCACCGTCCATTGGAAGCAGAAGTAGATAATGCAGGACGCAACTGAACGCATTGCGTCTAAAATACCCTCTTCAGAAGAACGAATGGCAACCAAGGACCGGACGATCAGGGCGCCCACTGATAGATCCTGTGGGTGTCCGAGTTGGAGTACCGGCACCGCTCCACCCAATACTTATCGGTCAACAGGGATAGAGCGACCTTCAGCGAGCGCTGTCCCATGCCATACGATAGATTCATTCCTTGAGAAAATAAAAGGAGCGTCTCTGGGTCGTGAAATTGGGGATGAAAAGCGGGTCAGGTAATATGAACAACGACATACCTCTTTTCGCCTTGAATTAATTGAGAAAGGTGGCATTCAGAGTGTTGTCGCTGCGCCACATTGGAGCTGATGCTGCTGATGTACAATGTGTATGAGCGGACCAATCTGTTTCCGCGCATGGAACTTCAACCAAGAATCGGGAATATGCAAGGAGTTCGTACATAGCATCCTTGTCACTACCTCTACCGCTGGATCGCCCTACTTGTTTCATATGCCGGTGAGGAGTATGGCAACGAGTTCCGCAACAGCTCTGGTAGCTACCTGACCGCTGGCGTAGACGGTCGACTTTCTTCTCATTCGGATCGGATAGTCTGGCCGCATCTCAATGGAGACGAACCCTTCGGACATAACCCCAACGAACCACGATTGTGCGGTCTGCCTCCGATGCCATACTCTTCAATCAGCGCGCAGATAGGGTAGCCGTCGACGGCCTGACTTTCAACGCTGATTTTGTGGGCATGGATGATGGGAGCATACTCGAGACAAGGCGGGCAAGCGGCTACATGAAAGTTCGAAACAAGCGTCGGACAGTCCGGATTTGCCGGATTTGGAACGTCGAATCCACTCTCACATGCCATCAACTCAACCCCTGTCTCCTTTTCACCCCCAGGTCTGACTCCGTCTCTTGACCTTCCTACCTTCAGGCCTACCCAGTGCTGACGATGTCTGCCATAGCTCTCCAAGGGCTTGGGTTTCCGCAAGATTTTCTGCTCTCCTAGGTATACTGCAGGCCCGTCAATTCGTCGAAAGGCAAGGTGTTCCATGAGACTGTCCCTATTTCAAGACTGTCACCGACATGACTCCGAAAGACTACATAACACAGAATTATCCAGCTTGGCATCAACCGAGCTGCTAGGAGCTGCTTCGATGATCAGGACAAAGCCATAGCTCCCACGCGTCACCATTGCCTTAAATAGAGTGCTCGGTTGGTTTACAAGTTTCATCCTCACAACCCTTCATCACATCACGGAATTATGGACAGAATCAAGTCGGTATGCCCGTATCTCACTTTCACGGTACCCTGATCTTACGACGATGCGCTGCACAGGTAATTGCCTCCATCCGTGCCGAAGCTGATAAAGCCGTCGAACGCGCTGAGCGGGCGGAGAAGAAGGCCAAGCAATTGGAGCAGACCCTCGTCGAGCGCGATCAAGAGATCAAGACTCTCAACCACCACGTAACGACTGCGGAGAAGGGGCTCGACGACTCTACAGCAAGGGAGAAGGTTCTCAAAGACAAGTATGTGACACGCGATCTGACCTTGGCGTCGCTGAAGCCATGATCTAGACTGAGAGATGCAGAGCTAAAGATCGAGGAGTTGAGTCGGGAAGTGAAGCGATCTGAGAGAGAGCGAGACGAGTGGGAGAAGAAGCATGAGGTATGTTGGATAAGTCAGACTCAATGGTCTTCAGCCATTCTGACCATACTCAGCGCATATCCGAAAACTATAAGAAAGCGCAGGCTGAGATCGACGAGCTCATCCAAGGAGTTGAGGGTCTTTAGAATACTCTATACCCATTCGGCCGGACTGCACCATACCACATATAATTCCTACCAGATATTCTACATGGAACCGTCTAATCACTCCAGTCCTTTGTTATCCATGGATTCTTTTTAGTCGCATACTCCGGCTCTTATAGAAAATGCTGTAAAATCCAGTCAATGAGGTGTCCCGAGGCACGCAGCCACCTACTTGGCCAAGTAGGTATCCTGACCTTGAACAACGACCCGATTTTGGCGACCCCTTCAAAGGTACTCCCCTGATCTCCTTATACGCTCCTATATCCCAATTTTTCGCGTGAATCGGTTAGGCGCTAGCCTCTCCATCGGCTATGATGTCAACCTACGATGTCGCCCCTCTACTCAACACTGACATCCTCCACCTCATAGCGAAGCATACTTTGTCGCCTCGTGACCTTCTATCATTTGGTCTCGCAAGCTCTCAAACTTTCTCCCTTGTCAAAGCCGAAATCTCGCATCGATGTGTGCGATCTTACCTGGGAAACGACGATCTATGGCGTTACTTCATCAATCATCCAGAATTCGCAGAGATGGTAAGAGAGCTGGAGATTTTGAGACAGAACCCTAGGCGTGTGCCGAGGAACAAGGAATGCGTGCCGTTACCGAAATTGCACGGAACACACGACTCGAATAAGATTAAGGCCCCACCTTCGGTTGAGGAGATAGAGGGTTCGGAACGGCTGCTCATACAAGCACTGAAAAGGATGGTGAACTTGGAGGACTTTACATGGGATCGCTGGGTTCCAGTGATTAGCTTTGGTTCGAGATGCGAGAACGGGCAGGACAGTTCGGAGAAAGAGCAGGAAGACATATGGACGTCGTTGAAACACTACGCACAACTCAAGAGGCTTGCCGTAGTCGATCTTGGAAACTTCGATGCTATTGTACCCAGCCCTCTCCCGATCTTCGAAAATCCCGTACGCTTCTCCAGACCTTCAAGTTTCCTTTGGGTTTGACTTGGCCTTCAGGTTATCTTCATGATTCGCAACCTAACACATGTTGAATTAAAGGTATACTATTATCCAATCAACAATTCTCCAGACGGAGAACCTAGCAGCGAGGAAGACGTGCAACCGGGAGAGGAAGGCATTCGGTTACGCCCTCCTCGAATAGACTTGACCTCTATGAAAGCCTTCCTACTTGGATGTCCCTTGCTTGAGGTATTAGAGTCATCGTCGATCAACTACTGTCTTCGCCTTATTCTGACTTATAGACCCTCTTCCTAACGATAATCGACCGCGGATTTTACCATAACGCTCGCGGAAATCCTTTCACAGACCTCTCTTCGATCCTGTCTATGGCGAATTGGACAAGACTCCAGCACCTACGGTTCTGGGATATAACCGTGCACCCAGAAATTATGCTTGATTTCATTCTTCGACATCCCGCCATCCGGTCATTCGAATCACATCTTTCTTTGCAAGCAGAGGGTTTACCTGTGTTTCCCTTCCGATTCCCCGTCTTTGAGAACTTAACCGGGGAAATTTCTCTGCCCAATTCTCTGCTTGATGGGAACAACACTATGCCGCCGTTCCTTCCCCACATCGAATCAATTGATCTGCACTCAGAAATTCTTCAAACTATGGTCCCGTACATTTCGTACCCATGGTCTCTAAAGCGACTGAGCGTTCTCGAACCGAGCGACTGGACCCCCTTATCCGGTCACGAAGAATCATCATCTCAAACCCCCGCTCTCAATGATCTTCTCTCTAGTCCGCCCGTCCTTCGCCTCGAAAAAATGACGAATCTGATAGATGTGACGATCACCCGTTTGGAGTCATTCGAGCAACTGGACGATCTTGCGTCACTAACACCTCACCTTGAAATTTTACGCGTTCGCACAAGCATTATTCAGAGGGTGGTCAGTTGCTTTCATTTTTTTCTCGGGAGTTGTCTCTGTGTTCACTTCGGCGAATCCTTCCTTTGAAGTATCTCCATCCACAGCCTCATATAATCTGGCTCCCGCACCTAGCCCAATGGCCGCACCTCACTCAACTTTATGGCATACGACTATGGCCTTGGAAAACCAAATCGCCGAATCACAAAGAAGATATCGTCTTGGCGGTACATGAGGCTTGCCCGAAGCTTCGCCTTGTCGATGATCCATTTTTGAGTCAAGCCTTGCTGGCGTCCTTTGAGGAATAGCATGTTGCGTGACCAGGAGACTGAAAGAATGCGATGGAGTCGAATAGGGCCACCTAGAATAGATGAAAGGCACGCGGCCGTACTTCTTGCTGACAACCTCACACTGAAGGGGGGGTAAGAACAAAAATATTCTTTGCAGATCATGCTACCCGAGCACCAGACTACGTCGATGTAGAAAATCATTCATCCCTGTCCGTATCCTCGATACCCCTAATCACGGTTTAGTAGAAACCCGCAGCACAGGTTTGACGACGAAGTAGGTATTATTTTGAAGAGTTTTGGAACGTAATTGACTTAGAGTACATTATCTGGGACATGGCCATCTGAAGCCGCTGAACTTGCTCGATGCTTGCAGTCTTGTAGGCGTGAACTCCTATCAAGTCAAAGTTCCGACGCACAGACCATCATCAAAAAGAACGTTGAAAGAAGCGTCCTCCTTCTCCTCACTGTCTCGCCCGCCAGTCGCGTCATGAATGGCTCACCTCTTACGCCTCGACATTTTCTCTTTTTTCCGCCCGTTCATAGCATTTTTGCTTGATTTTTCGGTTTTTATCCCGCCTTTCTCCGCCATTTGACTAGCTGACGTCCCACTCCAATTGCTCTATCATCAGTCGACATTTAGAGGCTTAATACGGAAATCTGATACATATACAAGTACACTGCTGGGGCAAAAAACCTCTCCGACGCGCCAGGGCGAGCGATCCCCGTCTTCACTGAAAGATATTGAAGCTTGAACGCGTGCGCGTCAACCCCCGACGACCAGGCGGTGCAGGCTCGCTTCTTGTAGGCACAACGCGCGGAGGCTGCATCGGCGGCGGCGTCCAGAGGTCGTCGAGATCATCATCGTCCAGTGAACAGTCCGGGATCGGCCTGACTGGTTTCCCCCTTTTGGCCGCCTTCACCTTGACGGATGCTTCCCATGCACTCATGAACTCTTCGTCGCTGAAATCATCATTTAAGATGCTTTGCTTAGTCGCCATCTTCGAAAATACCGGCTTTTCTTCGTCCAGCCCACCAACTGGCTCCATACTTGGGCACCCGGTGTTACTGAAGGCTTCAATCTCCCCAGTCGCGAGTTCGCCGGATAGTGGAAATGATGATGATGCCGCGGGAACGCCCTGCTTGCTATGCTCGAACACATTGCCAGTTCTTATCGTCTTGGATCTACCCAGCTTTCGTCGTCCTGTATATGGTTAGTCCCTTCCATTCTCGTTATCTGAACAGAAAAAGTACTAACCAGTGTCGCTTCCACTTCGTAACTCTTCTGGTTGCTCACACCAATCAGATCCCCCGAACTCTTCGTTCAATTTCTTCGCCATCGGAAGCCAGACATCGCGTCGAGCGGCCTCGTTCTCAGCTCTCCACCTATCCAACTCCCCCGTCACCCAAGCCTCGATCCTTGCCGCCTTTCTCTCATAAGGCGACGGCTTTTCTTTTGGCATTTCGATGACTTCATTTTTCAAGAAGAAGACCTCGTTTTCGTCGTCGTCCTCCGTGACGTTCCCGTCGTCTTCGTCCTGGTCATCGGAGAAGTCGAGCCTGTCTTTCCCAGCCCAGGGCGTATGAATTGCCCCGTTCCAGCAGGCCTCGATCATTCGCTGCTTGGTTAATTCAGCTTGGAGATCGGGCTTTTGTCTTCCGCTGCCTTTTGGGAGGACCTGACCGTTCCAGCTGATGATGCAACCTGGCGGTGGTGTAATTTCTTTGTAGCGCTCGTATATTCGGCAAGGTGGAAGATCCAGCTCCTTGCGATTGGCAGGCTTCTTGATCGAAGGCTTCTTGTGGGCCACAACAGTTGGCTCCCCGTCTGAAGCCCGTTTGATGTCTGGAGGCGGACCCATGTCGCCGATATGGGCTCGCGTCTTGGTGTTCCTTGGAGGACTCTCCTTGCCCGGAGGGGGCTCGATTTCCTTGGAAGTTCCAGCGCGTTGAGACGGCGGAAGACCCATCGCCATCGCCTTTGACATGGCCTCGGTCTTCCGTAACCAAGCCATTACCTTGGGATCGAATGGAACCCTACTCGGAGCTTTCTGTTCGCTCGCTGTCCCTTCCATCGCTAAACTACTTGAGCATTAGCAAAGCGCTCTCAACAGTCTCTGAGCCACACAACATCTTACCTGCCGTTGGCTTGATCGTTGATTTACCCAGGTGGTGGAAGAGCTTGAGTAAGAGACAAAGCAAGTTGGTGATTCCTACTTTTGGACGTGGTAGTTGTGGAACAATGAAGAGTGACCTCCACGAGACGCGAGGGCCTTGTTTGGAACACGTGAGCGCAACATCCCATCCACCACCCCTTTTCTGTCCGAAAATTTACTGATTATCATTCATGCCCTGTAGTACCCGTATCCGTGTCGATGTGCGGTTATAACCAACGTATCAAATAATAAACATTTGCTTGCTTGATCTCATACTACGTGAAGGACTCGATCGCAACTTTGAGCTGTATAACCGTAATCACCGCTGCTCTGTTCTAGACATCGGATTGGACTCTTTGGTCGAGGAATAGTCGGCGTGATAGTTTGATCCAGTTGGGTCAGTCAGCATCATTGTTCCGTCGTATCGTCATCGCTCAAGTGTATTTTCCTTTCAACAGCTGATGATTCGCTTACGGCCATTCTTTTCCAACCATTGCTATGATTGTGGCACAAGATATATAAAATAAATCCGCCAGATATAATTACATGGAAGACTGAAGCTCAGGAAGAACACGAGACGGATGTGCGACGGGGGCGGAATATATACATGACATTGTTCCATTCATTCAAATCTCCTCAGCTTCTTGGTAGCTCGGTGACTTTCCTCCTTGTTCGCCATGAAAGCGTTTTGACTCATTCCGAGTGTCTCTGTAGTCATTGATCCATCTCCTGCAACCATCTCCATCTCAACATCCATCGCAGAGAAGTTGCGCTTCTTGGAGATGATCTCAACGGCTTCTGTTGAATTGAGACCGCCGGCGTTCACGTTGATGAAAGCCCCGAGTCCAATACACTCAGAAGCGGTGGGCATGCTCAAGGCTTGCATTGCCTTGCTGAGCGACCCTACCACTGTATACGGGGGTAGTGAGTGCGTGTCAAGGTTCAGGAAGAGTTAGCACCTACCCGCGGCGCCGTCCTCTACGTGATAGGCCGTCCCTTTGATCAAGGAAAGGTTGAAGTGGGCCGATGAAGTTCCCGGGGCGTCCAGGTCGGGACCCATGGGTTGGAGATGGCTTTGATGTTGGGAATCCATAACGGCTTCATCCTCCGAGTCGTCCCCTTCGTTTCCCTCGTCGTCAATATCGACGCTTGGAATTTCCGCGGCAATTTCTCTTCCCTTCCCTTTCGCAGCTCTTCTTGCCGCAGCTCTAGCCAGCTTCTCGTCTTCGTCTTCGCTACTGTCGACGTCTTCGTTCCTGTCGATGTCTTCGTCCACATGGACCGTGCTGTTAGGATTTCGTTCGGTGGAGAAATATGATTTATCCCATGTCGCGAATGTAGACTCGGAGTCCATGTCCATCCGCTCATCGTCGCCCTCATACCCGCTCCCATTCGCGGTGAAGTCGCTTTCCTGAAGGTTTAGCCACCGCACCGCCCTCGATGGTTCTACCACTTGTTGTGGTAATCCCTGGTTGCCCTCATAGCTGCGACTACTCATAGCGATATCTCTGCAGTCGCTGAGTCAATGATTGCTGATGGGCCGAGTGGTTTCAAGGCAACGACACCGACTTACGGAAATTGAGGAAAGGCAGCTGCCGTTGTTGATAGAAAAAGTGTTCCAGTGGAAGGTTGTACCGGTCGATCCACTGTGACACCTCCCTCGAAGCGAACGAAGGCGAACTTGCTAGGTGTGACTGTGGTTAGTGGTTAGGGAAGAGAGGTCAATGGAGTCAACAATGCATTGACCAGCGATGTTCTTGCACGTGGGCGTTCTTCGACCCTGAGCCACAGGGATGCCTTTCGATTCAATGTGGAAACATGAAGTCTAACTCCCCGCAAACGCAAATTGGGTTTGTCCATTTATCAATATAGCAAAAAAGCGAATATCTACGCGAGTAAAGAGTCAAAGCGCCCATCTAACCCGCTTCGTGGACCTCTTTGGCGTACCCTCGGGCTTCAAAATTGTCCGCCCAACCTTGGAAGAACGCGTGCGGTATGCAACTGGTATCACATCGGCCATCTCAAGGTCTTCTGGTGTGCCCAGTTCGGATACCTTGCGTTTTCCATACCTTCGTTTGACCGGGGTAGCTTTCGTGGGCTTGGAATCTTCCGCTGCCGTTCCATCGTGAACAATCGCCCCTTCCACGACCTCCACACCAGTCGAAACAGAGCGAACCATCCGTCTCTTCGATAGAGTAACCGTCCCTGACGATGCCTCATTCATTGCGTGTGCTGCGAGGACGTCGTGTGCTTTCACCCCGAAGGTCAGCTCGTCTCATCTGCGATGGGCAAAGGTGCAACGACTTACCGGTATCGACGTTCAAGGGGACTGAGCTCTCTCCTGGGGGTAGATGATCTTGGACCTCACCTCTGGATTCGTGTTCTTCGTGATGACCGTCTCCAATCCAGGTCGTTACCTCTACCGCCTTTTCCTTGCCCTTCGCAGCTCTCCTCTCCAACAAACTCACCCCACGCACGTCGTTATTCTCAACCCTCTCTTCATCATCGCTACCCTCACTTCCGGCATCACACTCGATGTCGCTGCTATAAAGCTCGACTTCTCCATACTCCAACGTCGTTGGCGTATCTGGCGCGGAGTTTATGATCAGATACGTTCCGTCGAAGCTCGAGGCCATAACTTCCAGTTCCAGCTTGAACTCTTCGTCATCGCTTTCGCTGCCACTCCCAATGTGAGCGTACTCATCTTCGTCATGGTCCCACCAAAAATACGGCCTTTCCACGGACTTTTCGACCATATTATGCCCCCCACCGCTGTTATACCGAGCGTTCCCTTGGTATTCTGCTCTAGCGAATGCCATGCCTGTGAGGCTGTAACAAGGTTAGTGCCCCAACCGAATATGTGGGTGTGTATGGACTGACCGTTTCTTGTTTTGACTTGGCCGGTTTCCAGTTACTTTCTCACCGGAACGGTTCAAAAATCTGGTGCTGCGAACTACTCAACTTCTCCAGTGGCTTCGAGGCTCGGTGGGTTTATGGTACGGGACCCAACCCACTTCCAGATGACCTTTTAAGCAAATCCAGAATAAAGGCAGCTGTGACCATGTTGCACCATCGAAGGCCTTCGTCGACAACTCCTCTTGTGTCGCTGGGCTCGTTCACTACCTACGATTCTATGATTCTATTGTAAGTCGTTGCTACCTGTTCAAACAAGAAATTGTCTCAAAACGCTTTCTTTCGCCACTTCGCGTCGCAAAGTATGCCGTGAGAATGTTTCACACGATTAAGTCACAAATCTAAGGACTTAGCTAGCCTGCCTTCTCACGGTAAGCACCCAAGTACTCAATACCATTTCCAACTCATTTACTTACTCGTTCCTTTGGATCGATTTCAGGACAGTCACATCCCATAAGCTCTGTGCCCTGTCTAGCCAAAGCCTTGGAGCGACCTCCATCCTGACTTGGACAACAACTAACGCTTCTCACTGGCCAGGTTCAACCGCTCAAATAGAAACGACTGGTACTTAGTTGAACATGGCGGTGTTTTACCTTTCATGCCTGTCATCGCCCTCACTAACCGGCTCAGGGCTCCAAGATCCCCGCTTACAGTGGTTAGCGCCAGTACCGCCTCAAGTTTATTGCTATCTCGCCCTTCGAAAGTACATCGGTTGTTCTCTCCCTCCCCATTTACCTTTAAGACATGGACCCCCTCTCGATTTCAGCAACTGTCATATCTCTCGTTGAAACCGGCCTCAAAATCAAAGAATCTGTGGACAAGGTCAGCTACATGACGCGAAGCTACCGACAACCCCGATTTGACCGGACAATATCCACTAGGTGACTAAAGTTCGAAGTCGTGCCAGGGAGCTGTCGCGGGACGTACTGGATGACCTCCTGCGTATTGCTGCTTTCTGCGAATTGAACAAAGACCATCTCTCTCATGTAACTTTGGGGCCGCTCCGCCACTCCCTCGACGCCTTGAAGAGGTGATATCCACGCATGTTGCTTGATCACCTTCTGACCAGCTTCCCATAGTGATATGCACCGCGCGCATACCATATGTCTGCGCTATGAACGAAAAAGTAATGATGGAACTGGAACTTTGAGCCGGCTCGCCGCTGGCATCAAACTTTGGATCGACTCCGAAGAAGTTGAAGCCATCCTTGCTGGGTTGAAGGAACGAATACAAACATCACTAAGCTGCATCACCGTACGTTGTATCCTTCCCGTTCACACATGCAAATTACCTAGACGAGATATTCATATCTAGTTCTTAACCTGTGCTCGCGTTGAAATCGGGATTATGAAACTCCAAGACGTTCTGCTTGTGCATCCCCACGAAGTTCGGGCCCGTGTCCAACAACTTGATCGAGTCTTCGCCCAACGTGTTCATGATGGGGATTCGGGGTTCAATCCACTTGATGCTGTTCGTGTAGAGCGCCTAACTTTCACTTGCTGTCATGACTGACCGTATATCCCTAGCTCTCAACCGAAATCGACTACATCGACTTACAGTACATCGGTCTCAAGGCAAACAAGATTGTAGAAGTCCTTTCCGATACTACGCGCTTTCCTATGGACGGCTTTCATGTGTCCTTGTCTCGCATCGAATTGAGCCCTGACCTCCACTTGATCGGCGTTCACAATGCGGAAGGCACACAATCCCATGGCTCGTTCTGTGCCGACATAGTGTCGACTCTGACACAGTTATGGGTCGGCATATATCCCAGTAATCGGATCGATCCAAACGAGAATATGATACTTCTAACCTTGAACGCGGCTAGGATGCTTAGGGCTATTGGGTCATCAGATGTTTCTCTGAGCCTATGCGATGCCCTGGAGCGTCTTTTCCGCTCTGCACGCATTTCTCAAGTTTCTCCAAGGGCAGAAATTTTCTACCTGTTTCTGAACCAGATCATAACTCTCAAGGCAATCATCATCTTAACGGCTGCTCAATCGAGAAGACGGAAAGAAGAGGCTGTTGGGCTGATGCTGCAAGCTGTCGACGTCTATCGCGTTCAGTTGCCTTTCATTACCGGCCAACATTTCCTGCTCGCTTCAAATCTACACTTCCTGAATTCCGCTTACCATTGCCTTGGATACGCTGAGGAATGTGCTGCTAGCTGTCTTGAGTCGCTAGACCTCCTCAACACAGTAGATTGTCCCGATGATTATTCCTACGCCTGCGTCTTACAGCTTTATTCGTTTGCGCTATATCATCTATCCTTCGCACGAAAGCGCTCAGGACACTTCACGGAGGCATTCCACGCAGGGATTCAGTGCATGGCGGCTTCTGAAGAGCTCTTGAGCATGGATGTCTACCTCCCTTTCGACTTCAAAATGCCCCTTCAAGAACGGGCTTATCTGAAGTACTACCTACCTACTTTCACAAGCATCGTTAGGGGTCCGTCTGCGACCTCATGGATTGAGGAACATACGGAAAATGAGGACGATGGGGATGCAAGCGATGGGGACGACGCCGATGTTGAATGGGGGATTGCCATTTAGCTCTTCCGTTATGCACTTGCCGCCGAGCCCTCATACTTACCGGCCGTTTCGTCATTGACAGACTCACACTGCGCTGCTGCGTCCGTGTACTTGTGATTAACCATAGCTAAGGAATCATAGATACTTACAACATATTACTCGTAACATAGCCCCTCCATTCCTCTAAGTAGCGGAGGTGACGTCTCAACGGGACTCGAAGAGTGGCCGGGCGTAGAGTATATTATGTTGGAATCCCAAATGCAGCTCAAGCTCGAGCTGATCCAGGTGATGGATCGTCGCGTGGCCGTGGCGGCCAATAGGAGTTTTTACTCCTCGTATGTACCGCTTTGACCGGTAGGAATTTCTTATGTGTTCCTGTTCGTTTCGCCTCATGGCGGCCTCATGCATTTTCGTATATATGGTACCTATGACTTTTTGAGCACCTCAGTGATTGCCCGCGTATCACTGAGGTGAGTATGCATTTTACCTATGCTTTCGTACTTTATCTCACACGCGTCGTTGTAGCGAACTTGTTATTCTTACAGGTTATGGGCCCCGCCTGTTGCTAATTTTACGACCGTATTTCTGCTCGCCCGAATTCTCTGCTCGCCGAAATGTCTACCACTGTTTCTACAACGTCTCTTTCTGACACTCTGCCCTCAACCGTTCCCAAGCTCTTGTCTTCGGGGGAGAATTGGGTGATCTTCAGGCTTCGCTTCGAGGATGCTGTTGAAGCGAAGGGGTTCCTGGGTCATTTCGACGGCACCACTCCTCACCCTGCTGCTCTGACGACTCAGTCTCCTCAAGGAGGGACTGCCACTGCTGCTCAGACTCGAGATCTTGCTGAGGAGGTTGCTCAATGGGAGAAGAACGAACGATCGGCGAAATCTTTGCTTACCCAGAAAATTCCGGACTCAACGTTGATCCTGATCCAAGGCAAGAAGACTGTCAAGGATCGATGGGATGCTGTCATCAGTGAATATACCGACAAGGATGCCTTCGCCAAATCGGACTTACGCAACGAGTTTATGTCCCTGAGGTGCCCCGCAAAAGGAAACGTCAAGGAGTTCCTTGAAAATCTTCGCGTTCGGCGCGAAGAACTCATTACCATGGACGTCGAGATCAACGAAATCGACTACCGCTCCACCATCATATCCTCCCTGCCGCCAAACTTATCTTCCTATGCGTCAGCCATCATGACCGCCGTCTACACCGCCACGAGGAAGCAGATCGAGCCCAATCTGCTCATCCAGTCGGTTTCTGCGGAATACCGTCGCCTCTCTGCATACGCCGCCCGAAATTCGCGCTCGAGCAACCACAAGAATGACGACGACGAAGCGCTTCAGGCTTCATCGTCCTCTGGCTCGCGTCCGGGGCATAATTCCCGAAGAGGGCCGTGTTTTAACTGTGGCAAGTCCGGTCATTGGAGGCGTGAGTGTCCCGAGGTTAGGGATGAGAGTGACGAGGATGGGAAAGGGAAGGGAGGAGATGGGAAGGGTGTGTTGAAAGATGGGGGCCATGCGGACGCAGTCGACGACGACGCCGACTCCGAGCTCGAGGGAGTTTTTGCATGCCACGACGTCAACAAGAAATCCCCTACCCGTGTATCCGTCAGCCAGAATCTCGAGACGACGGATGGAAAGGACTCTACCTTGAGTCCTGGGCCAACAAATCCTAAGCCTGCAGTGCTTGAAGAGGATTGGTGGCCGGCCGATCTTTTATCGGCGGATTCTCCTGTTATTGGAGAAGTAAACTGCGTTGAAAGCGACGAGACGGACGACGAAGGGGATGTGGACGATGGAGTTGTGGTCGAGGCGATCGCAGTTGGACTGGATTCGCCGGAGGAGGGGGGTATGGGCGCCAAGGTCGATCTGTACGACACGGGCTGCAGTAACCATATCACGCCCTACAAGGACGACCTGGAGAACTTTGTCGAGATCCCGAGGAAAGCGTTCCGCGTCGCCAACAGGCAGAAGATGTACGTGACTGGTATAGGCGATTTATCAGTCAGCATCCCAAATGGTCACGAAACGACCAATATTCGACTCACCGGAGTTCTCTACTCTGCTCAGGCGAACAACACATTGGTGTCGATGGGGCAACTTGATGATATCGGGTTGTCGGTAATGCTCGGCGGTGGGAAATGTGTTGTTATGGGAGCGAAGGGGGAGAGGTTAGGCGTGATCGAGAAGTTGGGTGGTGTGTATAGGGTGGTTCATCGGAGGAAGGGATTGGGAGGTGGCGCAAAGGCTGTAGGTATCGGTGACGACGAAGAGCTCGCGTCCGAGTCTCGAAATGAGGGGAAGTGGTTGTTGGGTGGTCCCCCAATCAAAGCTGGCATTTCGAACTCATCCGCGCCGTGTAACCTCCAGTATACCCCTCCACCCCTACGTGACAAGCTTGAAACGCAAAGTCAGCTTCGATCCACCGCTGGAAATGACGACGACGTACCGATTCCATTTCCATTCACCTCCATCTCTGCCAGCTGTCCTGCCAGCTCGATCGTTGAAACTCCAGGCACATCGGTCGAGGGGGCAAAGTCCAAAGGTGCCGGACTTGAGGGGAAGCAAGGGGAGGTGGTTCGCGTCGTTGAAACGACCGAGGAACGTCGCGTTTTGTGGGACACAGGTCCCGATGGGTCCGCTGGGTGGGAAGACGATGTTTTGATGAAAACGGCGGCATGGGAAGATCAAGGGAAGCTTACCAGTGTCCACGGCGGCCCTTCAAAGTCCAGGCATCAAATTTTCGATGACGCTAGCTGTTCAGCTGCAACGACGAAGATAGGCAAGATGGATAGTCGACGGAGGGACATGGTGGAACGGGATGAAGCCGATCGATCGAACTTCGGTGGATTTTCCGATCAACATGCACGTGCGCCGAAGTTAGGGACTTCCCCTATCGCCATAGCTCCTGCTCGAGCTTGTGCAGATTTGAGGGGAAGTGTTGGAATCCCAAATGCAGCTCAAGCTCGAGCTGATCCAGGTGATGGATCGTCGCGTGGCCGTGGCGGCCAATAGGAGTTTTTACTCCTCGTATGTACCGCTTTGACCGGTAGGAATTTCTTATGTGTTCCTGTTCGTTTCGCCTCATGGCGGCCTCATGCATTTTCGTATATATGGTACCTATGACTTTTTGAGCACCTCAGTGATTGCCCGCGTATCACTGAGGTGAGTATGCATTTTACCTATGCTTTCGTACTTTATCTCACACGCGTCGTTGTAGCGAACTTGTTATTCTTACAGGTAGCTACTCAATATAGTGATTGCCCGCGTATCACTGAGCGAACTTGTTATTCTTACATATTAAGCCCCGAAGCCGAAAAGGTGAAGGTAGTAGTCTACTAGAGTTTAGTACTAGGAATACACGCGAGAAGGAATACACGCGAGAGGTATACATAAACGGCCCATGGACAAAAGGCGAGCAGGTAGCAAAATATAGGGTATGAAGGGAATGATAAAAGTAGGTATATCTGTTGGGCAACAAATACAGAACGAAGAACACAAATTCAGGTCTTTTTACCGAACCCAGGTAGATGCTGTAGAAAATTAAAGGTCATACCAGGATGCCAAGTCAAACTCCTCTTGATACGGTGTACCATAGGCTCGGCCTTCGAGCCCAGCTTGCCTTCTAGGAAAGTCCTGATCGGGACTGCGCGAATACTCTTCCAATCGTGCGCGTCGGTGCTGTATTGCTTAAAGTTGAATTGTGCTGAACCCCCTTCACCAATAGCACCATCTACAGAGCCAGTAGGTGGAGTGGTCAATCCGCTTTCCAGGATGACGTGCATGTGGATATGCCCGACACTAGCGAATGGATGTGCGTGGAAAGCGAACGCGAACTTGAGGGGCGCTGCTGGTCCAGGGCTTGCCGTCGATGAAGGATCTGGGGTGGTCCGAGATCTCTTATTTTGTGCTCTTGTCCGCTTTTTGGGGTCAGAAGTGGGTTCGACCGAGCCACTAACGACTTCAAAGGCCCCAGCCGCGCCAGACTTGTAGTATTCCTGGAGCTTAGCCCCCATCTCCTTAGTACTCTGCCGAGCGTCATCGACGGCCTTGGTCACAGATTCCCTTCTCTTCATCTGGGCTTCCACCTTCTTTTTCTCTTCCTCGTTCAATTCTGTTGCTTGTTCCACTTTCGCGGCGCCAACCGGTGCCAATGTCTTCTCTAGGTCCGATATCCTCTTCTCCATAGCGAACTCAATGGCTTCATTGACGATGACCACTGGGTTCCGATCCTTATAGCCGTGCTTCCAGAACGTGGTGAAGTGCTCGATGAACTCCGTGATGACGGCTGGATCTTTGATTGTCACTGCATTGTATACTACGTTTTTATCGCAAAGTCAGTATCAGATAGATGATGAAGGAGACCGTACACTCTTACTTCGTTCCTTGGGAATTACCAGCAGATGCATGTAGGACATCCCGGCCACAGCTCTCTTGTCTTGTCCCGAGGCATCCACCTCTTCGGTATACAACCGCGTGTCGTGAGCGGCGTTATTGCATATTATGTAGGATTTTTCAGTGGCAGACAGGATGCGCTCGGGAGGGTTGTGGATTTCGTAATCCTAGAAGCAGAAGCATCATCAATAATACAGCATGGAAGGAAGTCGGGCTACGCACGGTAAAAAACGTGTCGGAAGGCTTCCATGGAGGTCCAGTGGGGATCCCGCCGATTGTTGTTCCAACCAGAGGTTTCGGTATGAAGCCTTTCCTATGATTGGTTGGGAGGATATGAGCTTTGGACGACGAATATTTCAAGAATAAATAGGAAGTGCCTAGCGCCGAGGACAACGAGGAGAGATCGTGGGTTTCCGAACGGAACCGGAATGGACGAACAGCGTACGCACAGGAAAATCGGGGTGAACTCCTGCCCCTGCTCAAACTGTTCGAGCTCCCTCTTCAGATCCTCCGATCGCATAAAGGCGTTATAGAGGCGCTCAAAGTCCTCGAGTTTTTGTTCATCCGTTTTCTTGTTGTCTTTGGCAATGCGGTTTGGCACCTCCAGCGGTTCCAAATTGGTATCATCATTCTTCGGTGACTGAGAATCGTATGTTGCTTTACGATGGGGGAGTCGAAAGAAAACGCGTCCTCTGAGCATGTACGTTCAACGATGGAAGAGAAAATATCAGCTCACATGAACCCTCGTCCACAATACGCAGGCCGGAAACGTACTGTTTGGGCGATTTGGGGGTCTTTTCAGGCGTGCCAAGAACCGTAACGACAGGCTTTTTAGCAGACGTCTGTTTTTGCGACGCTTTAGGCTCAGCAAGCGGAGGCTGAGGCGTTTGTTGGGGCTCAGTAAGGTTTTCAGACATATTCCGACTCCGTCGTCGTGCGCGACGGTTTCAAAGGGCACTCTGGCAAGATAAGAGGGGGGAAAGAAGGGATGCAACTCTGCATGAGGCTTTTACAGGCCTGGCATTCTAAGGGCTTTGTGCTGAGCGGTACTGAGGACAGTGGGAGAAGTCTGCAACTGTTCCATTTATCAACACAGCCTACGAGCGCTCAGCGAATGGCTGTGTTTGTAGGCTCTATATTTGGACTAGACGCCGGTCATGACTACTTAGTTGACTGGTCACTTGCTTGCCATGATGCTATTAATGGACTTCGTGCTTGCCATGCTGTAAGTAATTCATCAATGGAAGGGTGCGAGCGACAGCTTACAGCCTTGTTCTTACTGGAGAGCGCTCTCCTTTTGGCAGGTTCCGGGGACAAATCCGAGGAATCCGAATCATGATGCCGCATCCCCAGCGACTGCAAGCAAACTGCAAGTATATACAGGATGTCGTCAAAGTGGCGAACTAGCTGTAATATAGGTTCTTTGAAATCGACTCAGTACGTGACCGTCCTTCGGAATCGGACAGGCTACAACACGCCCGAGAGGGTCGACCGAGTTTTGGACTCAGCAGCACACCTGGATTTTGTCGTTTGGACTCATCTAAGAGGGTCATGCAGATAGCCGTGAATGGGCTACTCTCCAGTTGATGCTCTCGACCACAGAACGAGGTTCGTGTACCGATTCCAGACGCTCTTCCCCTAACTCATCAGGCTCGCCCCTGATAGCCCCCAGATCTCGTGCTTCCGAAAATAAACCACGGGAACGATGACGCGATTTCTTAGTAAAGCGCTCTAACCGCACCTCATGCACATGCTTCCCCGGCTTGGACTGGGGCTGGAGAGAAAGCTATATAGAGCGGGCAGCGCAAGGGTTCTCTTTCATCAGTCTCTCTTATCTTTTCCATCATCAACCAACTTCTCATCGCTTTCGCCAAAGCTGTCGAATCAATACCAGTACCAGTACTCTCAAGCGTATTCTACCAACGCCGACGCGCCCTCTTCTTCGAAACCTAGCCAAGCACAAATAAAGATCATGTCTGTTAAATCACTTGTCGAAGACTCTATCTCCAAGACCCCGATTGTCATCTTCTCCAAGTCATACTGCCCATACTGCAGAAAGGCAAAGGCGCTTTTCAAGGAGAATTACGCTGATGTAGAGACCAAGATTTACGAGTGCGTCGTCTGCGCCAGCTCCCCTCTCTAAATAGCTGATAAATTTGATTGTAGATTGGATGAGATAGATGATGGTGCCGCTATCCAGGATTACCTGGCCACCAAGACGGGCCAGAGGACCGTTCCGAATATCTTCGTCAGTGAGTCGGAGTTCACCATGACACTTTGGAAGGGCCTCTAACTTCTGCTTGCTGTTTCTCTAGATCAGACCCATGTTGGCGGTAAGTCTCAGTTTCGCGATGATTCCTTGCTTCGCCGTTTCTGCGCCGTTCGGACCCGCCGGTGGTCTCTTTTTACTATGACGTCAACACTTCTATTTTATCTTATCTTATCTCGGGACCCACTCACTGATGCGTTCCGCGTTTGCAGGGAGCTCTGATGCTGCCGACAAGCAAGCTTCGGGAGAGCTGAAGAAGTTGGTTCAGGCTGTGTAAGTGAGTCATTGTGTCTTTCTCTTTTGTGGGTCTGGTTACTCACTAGTATTCTCAAAGGTAGTCCGTCAGCGGGACGAAGCCTACTGTAACCATCATGGTGTATGGGTATATAGTATGACATGGAATTGTACAAAAATGTTCGCATAATGGGTGAAATATGGAAGTTCTGGCTTGCAGCATTATTGTTGATGATCCGTGGTCAGACGGCTTGCTCTATATCGCTATTCCCCATTGATATTCTTCAATCCGCAATGTACTATGACTCGGCTCGCGGACGATACTAGTCAGGGAATGAAAGTCCATCTCCAATTCTCTGCACTCATCACGTAGAGTGTGGAAGTCTTCCGGTAGTACAAAGTTTAGGCAGGATAGAGCTTTGATACCAGCAACGCACTGTAACCCTGTATGGTAGGCCAGTGTGTATTGCGCGGAACACCGTTGCGCTAATGCAAGGATGTACAACACGTATGAACGATGTTGTAAGACGTATGCTTGCTTAACGCCAAGATCCTCGAGCGATGAACCCGCGATTGAAAGTAATTCCAAGGCATCCAAGCAACTATCGGTGCAATCTTCCATGCGCCCTGCGTTATAATACAGGGGAATTAATTCTGACATGTAGCGTGTGAGCTCGAGGTGAAGTTGGAGAGTAACGAGGGGATTAGATGGGTAAATGTATTGCTCGAGTCGAGTTCGACCGAGTTGGACTGCTTTCGCCTTGCACTCGATACTATGATTTTGAGCAACAGCGCAGGTTGTGGGTACTTTTCCCGGGCATAAGGGTTTGATAAAAGTCGCCTTCGTAAACTGAATTATCTCCAGACCCCGCAGGAGGCTTTCCTTTTGGGTAGAAGAAGTGAGGAGGAGACGACGCATGAGTGATTCAAGAGCGTTGATCAAGCTCCACGCTACATCGGGGCATCCTAAGGAAACGAACTCAGAAGAAATGATCACGATAAGGCGGAAAGTGGTGTATGATTTGGTGCCGAGCGAAAGTTGAACCCACAGCTTTGTTAAGTAGGTTAAGACGGCCAAAATATCGATGGGGTATGGCGAGGATTCCTCCTCGTCACCAGCCAAACCGATGTAGAGCTCGAGTTCGACTTCAAAAGGACCTTCTTGCATAATAGGTCGAGAGGAACGTAGATTCGAGAGGGCTTCTGCGATCTTTGTTGCCTTAGCTCGCATGTATTCAATGTCGATTTCGTCGATTTCAGTCGATAACTAGCCATAATGATTTAGCTGACGGATAATGATGGGATATCGAAACGATACAAACCTTCTGTAAGGATGCTGATCCTGGAATTGTATTGTAGATGCCCTGGGCGAACGCACGGTCGAATTGATGTACCCGGGTTCGATATCCGTAAGGGCTTAACAACGCTTCTTCTTGAATTCGCAGTATTCCTACTTCCATGCGCGCACAGCTCAAGAGCTATATGGACACATGGCGAGTTAGCGGTGTAATTATGAAGAACGACACTCACGAGAATCATGTTAAGTGATGTTTGGATTCTGCCCTTCAGCCGAGCAAGTTCCACCTCGATATCACTGGAATTGATCCACACAAGTAGAGCTGCTTTGAAACGGTTTGGCACACCGTGCTCTGGTTTACTCTCATATTGTTGACAGCGGTCGTATAGGCGGTATAGGTCCCTATGGATACAAGGCTACTGAATGATGTTCAATCACATAGGCATCATTGTAATCACCGCCTTAACCGATCCAAGGAATCACGAAGCGGTCCCAAGGCTTCGCTGGCGAGGTATCTCTGGTTCCTTTCGTAGAACATCGCGATGTGCAGAAGGTCACTGTGAGCATCCTCTGCGAGCTCCCGCGCGCGACCACGAGTCTTAGCAACCTACAAAGGGCATAAGGCGCGATGGGCGAAGAGCTTGGGGATACAACGAACCTGGTTAACCGAATTCTTGAGTTTCAGACCTGTTTCTGCAAGGGAGATAACAGTAGCTGCGATTGAGAGAGGGTCCATGGAAGGTGGATACGAAGCTTGGGAGACGAAGGTAGGACGAAATTCGTGCTGGTGGCCAGCCTCAAGCGCAGCCGATGTCCCATGGACATTCCCACAGAGTAGAAAATGCTGTGGGCATCAAGGGGGAGTATTCAATCAGCCAGGCGTCTAGGCCTGGAAGCTGTCTGAACGTTGGACCGTCACTAACCCCGGTCGTCCTGTCGCTAATGCCCATAAGGGGTACCATGTCTACGCGAGAGTGGAGGAGAATACGGATGGGTTGACCCCAAATTGACCCATCAATGGAAACTACAAGGTACAATGCCGGCTCGAAAGCGGAAACTTGAGCTGATAAGATAACGCAGAAATTTTACTTGGATGTAAAAGGGACGACGAGTGGCTCAGGGTCAAAGCTTGGGGAGCGCTCACGTGCGGAACGATGGTCAATGGTCAATGCTTCGTTGAACCACATCCAACCCACCCATCGACTCATACCACACTGATCCTTTCGACTATCGGGCTTTACAAAGTGCTTGAGGAGTACTCATTAAGCGACAGCGACAAGGATCCAAAGGCGAGCCTCGAGCCTTCCCGCGCGACTTGAAGAAATACAACAGGCATTGACTTAATTGATCTGTGAGTGATTTTAGCGACGGGGATATGGCGTCAAATATTTTCTGACCTGATCCTTTCTTATGAAAGCTACGGAAGATGTCCGTCGTGAAGAGCGAATGGGGCCGCTTCGCTACCTGCAAAGGAGTCGGGGAGGTGCCACCCAAACCAGCACCATTACCCTGCAAGCTACATGCCTATTGGGCTGAAAGCGATGACGAATTCGCCCATGTAGGAAGTGGCAGCGAGAGCGACGACGATAGGGAAAAGATAGAACGCGCAGACGCGGTCGACCAATGGGACGGCAGTTATCTACACATCGACCACGACCGCGACTTGCTGTCATATACGGTTGTTGAAGAAGATAATGAAGACGACGTTTACGGGTCCGACAGTAGTCAGAGTGACGGTGAGAGCAGTGATGCTGAAGAAGAAAAGGAAGTGACCGCGAAAGCGATGGAGAAAGGGAAAGCAAGAGGCACTCGTCACGAAGAGAGTCCGAAACAACGAGGGAAGCTCGGGCGAAGAAACCGACGAGAGCGACGATGGCTACGCGAGCAACGACGGCTACGAGAGCGTCAGCGATGACGGATATATCCCTGCTCCTCGAACTAGACGCCGACTTGTTAGAAATGTCATCAAGATCAGTGATGACTCCGACGACACAGAGTCTACACCGGCTGGTCAGTAACATGCTTTGATTGTATACGCGATAATGTGACTGACATTGGGTCCTCTCATACCAGCGTCATCATCTTCTTCCATGACCACCAGGAAGAAGAACGGAGCCATGCCTCAATGGGCTAGCCCATCCAAGTCTCGATTACACCGAACGCTCTCCAATGGCTTCGAGCGGGAAGACGAGACCGTCAACGGCGAAGTGTCCAAGGCAGCTAGTTCCTCTACTAGGAAGCGCAAGGCTTCAGCAATGTCGTCTGGATCCGGACAATCAGCTGGGACGGCTGCGGGAGGAGTCAGAGAGGAACAACGGGTTGCAGGGAAACGGCGCACCAAGAAGGTCAAGGTGTCTACCTGATCAGGACGTGAAGGACAGTGTCCCCCATTTTTCATCCATGTACTCTATTCCATTTCGATAGTGTCCGATGTATATGTAACTTTATCGTGAATGTTTTGTATCGGCGACCAAAGGCCTGTTCGTGGGGTTGTTTTTTGACCAACGCTTGGGATGGTAAGCGTGAAAATACGACCTCCTTGAAGGGGTACTATAAGCACAGCAAGGACGACTCCCGAATCCCAGTGTAGATTCAAACGGCTGAAAAATGCGGTTCAGTTTCGCCGAATCAGGAGAAAAGGGGTGAATCGCGCTCACGTGGGGGACCATATGTTGTGGCCATCGCGCTTGGACCTCTTCATCCTCCATTGTTCCACAACCACTACAATGTCCAAAATTCGACATCGTCAATACACCCGTCCGCCTACGCCTGAGGGTACCCCCGTCCAAGGCGATCATCAAGCAAGTCGCAGGTAAGTCTCCTTGTGGTTCACGGCCTGTGGCTCAGGTCGCTAACGGTCGACTAGCTCTAGGACAGCATCCATGTCAGCAGGCCTCGGGATGCTCAGCGGGATGCCAACCGACGAGAAATGCCTAGCGTGGCTTGACAAGCAAGCAGGGCCAATGGATCGTAGCTCCACTAGCAAGCTCCAGCGTTCTGGGAGCCCAAGGAACAATAGCCATGTCGCATCCACCCGAACAGCGTCGTACCAAGCCCAATGCGCGTTCAGCAAGGTCGACAAGGCCGACCTCAAGTCTGGAAATTACCAAGCTCCTCCTGGCTTCTTCGTGGCCAAGAATGGCCAACTCATACCCAAAGGAAACGGAAACGCGATCCACCAGAAGTCGCCACGAGAGACGGACGAAGAGCGTTTGATCGCATCTTGCTGGGCCGGTGGCGTCCATACACCGTGGTATGGGAAGGGCAAATACGATTACGACGACGATGAAACGGAGGACGAGCTGAATGCTAAGATGAAACGACTCTTCGTGGGTGAATGGTCGGAGCAACAGAGTCCACGATACTTGAAGAAGAAGGCCGATATCGAGAGGTGGGCCTACGGCGAGGTGAATAGGTGGAGAGCCGAAAGCGAGGCTTCTATGCGCGACAAATGGCTCCCTTTGGCCAAGAAGTTCAACGAAGAATATGGAGGATCGGATCTGTGCGACGAGTTCGAGGAGACTCTAACGGAACCGGATACTGAGCAACCGAAAACCGATGACGACGAGCCGAGTCCTAGTGCAGATATACGTGAGTTGTCGGTCATTATTGATGATTGCGATGAATTGTACTTACAACAATTACAGCGCGAACAGGTTCGAGCCTCTTCCGAGCCAGGACCATGTCCGGCATCGCGACTGTACAGTCGGTTACCCTTTCTACGAACGGAAAGCAAGCGAACGAGCCAGCACCAGTGGACGACGCTTTGGCGAGCACCTCTGCGGATACACGATATGTATCGGTTGATGTACTTGCTCAGGGTCCGTCTCGTCCTAGCACTATGTCCTGTACTGCAAAGACTAGAAGAAAGCCGGGATACTCGATGGGAAGCATCAAGCGCAAAGCCTCCGATGTTGAGATGGGCGACGGGGAATCTGGCGATCAAGACCCCTCGACGCGGGAAGAAGTCATTCGTAGGCCTACGAAGAAAATGAGACGTGCATCATCCAGTCGTTTGACGCCAGAGACAGACCTTGAGCCTGAGGGGTCCTCCACTGCAGCACGTTCGACAGTCGCAACTTCAAGACGCCAAACCCCTACCGACCCTCGGCGACGAGGACTGGCACGCGCAACATCCAGTTTCAGCCTCCTTCAGTGATTGAAGTCTTCATTCCAATCGCCGAATGGACTGTGCAAGTTCATAACGATTTTCAATGATGCTACCAAGGACATTGTACTTGTATTTCCTCACCATGAGCTATTCCCTTTATATGTCTATCACTACCTTTCTGTACGTTGTGTTGTATCGATGTGTAATGTTTAATGCGGTTAATCGCCCAAGGCTTTCTCGACGCAAGAGATGAATAAATTAGCTCGGCCAAAAAAGGTCGTTTCGCGTTGACAATTTGCCCCCGCGCGATCTCGTCCGGGAATGAGTAAGGGAGGAGAATGCATGGGAGAGATGTAGCTGGCGGTGACGGGCAAATTGTGGGAGGGGCGCGTATCGACGCGGTGGCGTGCTCTCCTTCCCTTTATTGGTTCTGATGATGGTCCGTGCGCGGCCAGGGTCGATAGGAGATATCAAAAGGAGACCCAATAAGGGGCGTCGTTCATCGCCCTCCACGTTCTACTTCGCTTTGGCGCTCACCTAATACTTCGATAGCTCTCTCTGTTAATATTGAGTACCGTTTTCAACTGAGTAAGTGATCCCAGCTGAGAAATGGAAATTCATTGTCGTTTCTGGTACTTCTAGTGCACGCGTAGGATAAGTAGAGTAGAGTCCATGAGTATACTCTGGAGTATACTTATGTTGAATTCAATAGTAGAGACCAAGGAGCCCTCAGCAATTTCAGCCATTCTTCCTACTTTCACCTGCTACAACACCCGCAATATCCTCGAGCCAATGCGCAAAGCCCTCCTTGTTGAGTGGAAAGCCGATTTCCTCAGATTCAACGCAGTCCCGGCGGTATCGAAGTCCTCCGCCTTCGTATTGAATGAGGTCAATGACAACGAGATCCGGGAACGTGTCAAAGAGTTGAGGGCAATCGCAAATAATTGGTTCAATGCCCGAAATCATACCGCAAAAATATTTGAGTCGTGGGGAGATGACTGCGAGGACATCCTCTATTGAAGTAAGACCCTATGGCTATTTCACCCACGTATAGTGTTTGGAGTCGATGAAGATGTACTTACCTCGAATAAAACTCCGAGGTACTCGACGTAATCACAGTGGGGAGCAAGGATATTCCACATTGGAGGCTGGCTCATGAAAGATTTCAGGCTGCGCAGGGATGTAAACCGTTCCGGCTGTGTATGTGGATATGTTAGGGTCAAGTGCTCCAGTGACGGTGCTTCAAGTTTATTGAGGAAGTATGGGTTGCAACTGCGGACCTTCAGATTGGGCAGAGTAACGTCAGGAAACGTCAAGTAGTCCCATTGATAATGATCCAAAATCGGTTCGAAATTGAGGAATTCCAGGGAAGGCTGGGACTGAAGGAACTTGTATGTTTGTTCAACCTCGTAGGTCCGGGTGCTGAGATGAGTCAAGGTGACGACCGGTGCAAGGTGCTGGACACCCAAGTCCGGGCGAACTGGAAAGAGGGATAATCGTCGTAGCTTGATCAAAGAAGGTAATATCAAGCGTATTAACTCCGCATCGAGGTCGCTGTAGTAGATTCGATCATGAATCAAGAGCATTGAGATAGATGCAACAAGGGATGGGTTCCGTGTGAGGGATTGATGGAGCTGAGCGAAACCTCGGGGTGCCGCCATGGTCAACGGTATACTGTATACACCTTGCTCATACGAGTTCTTCGGAAAGGAGGCAGATACGGATTCGTAGAGGAGCGGAGTCGCTAACCCATGGAATCGTCGGCAGACAAGGAGGACTGGCAACAAGAGGTTACGATGCGGGTCCCCCAGTGGCTTGATCATCATTTCGAGGATTTCGTCTGGGATATTTCGCACTAGTTCAATCAAAGTGAGTATTGATATCCGAGAGGTAAAAGCATAACAGCGAGTATTGGACTCACTCAAGACAGAGTTGACTAGATGGTCAGGCCTTCAGCTTCAGCTTCAGGGCGTGGCGCCAACTCAAAGAAACAAGTAAAAGAAACAAGGTCGTGATCAATTACTGATTTCTCACAGTCAATTTACTCGCACTGACGGTTACATTGGCCATCGAACGGCGTGGTCGTCATCGTTGCAGCAAACGGATGGGCAACTTGTGCGGAGAGTTACATGATATTCATTAGGAAGGGTGAGCGTATAGAGTGCATGGTCCTACTCATAACTTGTATTCCAGAAAGATGATGCCAGACTTTGAAGTCCATCAAGCGAATCCTTTACAATTTTACGAGGGAGTTCGACCGTTCTTGCGAATTTCCTCTTCGACGACATCTACAACAAGCTCGCACCAATGCCGAAAGTCCACCTTGTCAAGATGGGGAATCTCGAACTCCTCCGGCTCTGCGCAGCCACGGCGGTACCGAAAGCCTCCAAGCTCATTGCCATCGAGATCGACGATCACGAGCTCGGGAAATGCATTGAAAAGCACGGAGCAATCTACATCATCAACATGTATGGGAACGTGATGGATGTATTTGACTTTTCGTGAGCTGATTTTGAGGGTGTCCTTGATGAAGGTATCGTACTAAACGTGTAAGTCTTTCGGATTATTTGTGCAATGGAGAGGGATTTACCGTTGACTGGACCCAAACGTACTCAATATTGTCGCAGTAAGGCGCACATTGACGCCATATAAAGTCAGGCCCCATGAAAGATTGTATTGGTCGAAAGGATGCGGCTCGTATATCCTCGGGGTCCATGTGCAGCATCGATAGGTGCTGTAGTCTTGGAGCTGTAAGTTTCTTGAAGAAATGCGAGTCACATTCGAGGGTCTTCAAGATAGAAAGTGTGAGGCTACGAAATGTGGAGCATCTCTCCTGCTGGTCATGGGAGAGAGTACCGAGAGTAAGGTACTCAAGCGATGTCTGCGACCGTATGAAGTCGAGTGTAGACTCATCCCAGTAAATTTTGAGAACGAGATGAGTCAGCCTCACAGTCGGAGGGAGGAGCTCGATACCGGGGCTTTGTCCAAAGCTACCCCAGACATATAAGCGTCGGAGATGGGTCGAGGACGACAATATGGAGCGGAATGACTCCCAATCTGGACCAGTAGTGTGACTTAGTCCATGGATCAGGACTGCTGAAATATGGACCCCGAGCGACGGATTCTCAGTGATGGATTGATGGAGAAGCGCGAAACATTCTGGCGCGACCGTGGTTAATGGAGTATCGTATGGTCTTGGACGATATGAGCTTTTTGGAAAAGCAGCAGAGACTGATTCGTAGAGAAGCGGCACAGTGATCTTATAGAATCGCCTGCAAACGAGGAGGAACGGCAGCAGGATGTTGCGATCCGGATCCCCGATTGGTTTGACTATCATTTCGATGATTTCGTCTAGGATGTGTGACACTGGAGTTGGAAGTGTAGTGTTGAGTTTCTCAGTTTCATCGGATGCGGCGCAGCATAGCGATTCCAAGACCTACTCTCGCATGAAAGGTTTGACTGGACTTGGGAACGAGGGAAAAGTTCTGAATCAAAGCCATTGTGAGTCACATTGTGACTGTGGAAAAATACCTTCTCACGGTCAGCATCCCCGTCTCGGCGCCCTCGGCCTCCTCAGTCGTACAGGAGATAGGAGAAGATATTCACTACTGACCTTAGGCGCATGAGGAAGGAGGCGAGGCAAGATGAGATACAATACATATGGTGGCTTGCTGCGCTAGCTAGAACAGACACCCGACGATGACAAGGGATGAGTAGTCCTAATTATTGAGTGCTAAGGCGGGTCACTGGGGCGAACGATAGACATTGTATGATGAAGCTTGAAGGCTTGCACAAAGAGCGCAAGGGGTAGTCTTTCTACGAGCGCAGCATGCGTTTGTATTTTGGGTTTCAAAGCAACCACAGACCACGAACCACGCCAGGTACTATAAAGGGGGTGGTGCGATCACGTGTGGTCCATATATATGGCCATCGCGCGCGTTTCGTGGTGGCCATCTCCCATTGAACCACGACTGCCATGTCCAAGGACACGCGGAGTGAGCGAACACGCTCTCCTAGCCCTCAACTTCCCAAAGTCCAAAATCACGACCAAGCTGGTAGTAGGTGGGTGTCCGTACTGCGCATGAACGTCGACCAGGTCGCTAACGGTGTGGTGGCAGCTCAAGAACAGCGACAGAGTCCGAAGGAGTGGGTGCATCGGACGGGGTTCCCGTTGGTGAGGAAACCCTCACGTGGCTAGCGTCACTTGGAGCTTCAGCAGATCGAACCCCAATGAACAAAGTACGATCTTCGGGAAGCTCTAAGAGCAGAACCTCTACCACAAGCAGTCGAACCACGTCGCGCGACCAAGAAAGTGGCCACGGCAACTTCCTCTTCAATTGGAAGGATGCCAAAGCTCCCGAAGGATATTTTATGTCCTGGAATGGTCAACTTATCCCGAAGCCGAACACGGTCCGCCCAAGGATGCCTCAGGAAACGGACAAGGAGCGGTTGATTGCTGCGTGCTGGGCTGGCGCCGTTCATACGCCCTGGTATGGGAAGGGAGAGTTTGATTACTCTGACGATAAAACGGACGTCGATCCGACCACGCAAGCGGGAGGAAGTGCTTGGGACAGAGGATATACCAGGCGAGGTTTTGTGGACGAGAGCTTACAACGTCAGACTAGACGCTACCTGAAGAAGGCGGCCGACATCGAAAGGTGGGTCAAAGGGGAATTGGATAGGTGGAGGGGGGAGAACGAGGCAGCGATACGCGACGTCTGGATTCCCATGGCGAAGAAAGTGAATGAGGAAAACGGCGGGTCCGATTGGTGCGAAGACTTCGAGGAACTACGAACCGCGAGCAGAGGGCGCAAGGAGAATCCCAGCGCTAGAGACGACATTGGTGAGTTGGTTGTCATTCTCAGCGGGATAACGCAGCTTACAGAAATGAAAGTACGCCCAGGTTCCACGCGTTTTCAGACCGGATCAACGTTAGGCATCGAACCTCGCACTCCGCAAAGAGACTCTAAAGTTTTCGATATTTTTTCTCCAAGAACTTCGACTCGAACGCAGGGTGGCTCAGACAACAACGCTGTCGCGGGCCCATCCCGTCCCATGGCAAGGTCCCGTAACGCACCAACAGGTCGAAGGCCAGGATATGCTACGAAAGCAGCAAAACGTAGAGTCTCCAGCGTTGAGCTGAGCAATGAAGAAGCTCCGAACAAGGAAGAACTTGAGACGAGACCTGCCAAGAGGGTCAAACGAGTACCACTGAGCAATCAGACCGCAGAGGAATACCTTCAAGCGAGCAGACCTCCCGATACCGCGGAGGATTCACTTGATACTTCCTCGCCTGTCCAAAGTGCGAGCCCTCGTCGACCTTCACTAAGCCGCAGCGTGCCCAGTCGTAGCCTCTCCCAATGAAGTCGCCTGTGGGAAGGATCGTCAGTGCTGGGATGGCGGTCACTGTACATGCATCGACGCACCTTAATCCATTTCATTACATATATTCCATAGTTTTCTTGAGGTGTAATTCATATAACGTGCAAGCACCAGCCAGAGATTGGTGCTGTGTGAAGGAAAATGAACAAGAACCAATTGAGAACCAAGCAAGAAAAAACGAAACCAGATGTACGTTTGTTGCGTGGCATCGCCGCGAAATGAAAAGTACAGAACTGCGCGAAGTTGGAGAAACCGTCAATCTGATGTTCGACGATAGCTGGAAATGAGGGAAAAAGTTGGAAGTGTCTTGGACGATGGTCCGTGCGTCGGAACATGACATAGGAGATAGGGACATAGGAATTCGACACCGAAAGTTAAAAAGTTAATTATCAACGTGTTTATCCGTTGAATTTGTGGGATCGATGACAGTACCTCTCAGCGATGTAGTAGTTTACAGTGAGCGCCAGGTGCACCGTTTATGGCAGAGGAGAAGCGAATTTGCGGCAACACATTGGACAAGGGATGAACTAAGGGTAGGCACGAAATTCCCGTGTCGCCTCTTCCACAACACCCACCAACGCCTCATGCCAATGCCGAAAATCGCCAATACCAAAGCCGGGGACTTCGATCACCTCTCGCTCTGGGCGACCACGTATGTACCGGAAGTACTCGAAATAAGGGCCATTTACGTCGACGACAACAAGGTCGGGGAAGGCTTCGAAGAGGCTTGAGCAATCGGCTGGGTACATGTCCACATCAATGCCGTAGAAGTATTTAATTTGACGCGAGCTCGCTAAGAGCGCATCCTTCACGTAGTTATCGCACTGAAATGCGAAGGTTAATCAAATGTTCATTGAGAAGAAAACGGAAATACGACGTTTGTGATCCAGACATACTCCACGACGTCGCAAAAACGAGCGAGTTGACCCCACGAAGCAGTATCACCCTTGAAAGACCGAATAGTAGAAATAGACTTGGATTTTCGGGGGGCGCAGTCATTTTGTAGCAAAGAAAGATGTTCGAGAGCTGAGAGTTCTTCGAGTTGATTGAAGAAGAGGATATCACATTCGAGAACTTTCAGGTTGGGTAGGGTGATGGGAGGATACATAGATGAAGGTTGCTCTTGCCCACCATATATATATCCTAGCTCGAGGTATTCAATTAATGGCTGGGTTCGAACAAGCGCATATGTCGTCTCATCCCATGAAGTTCGAAGAGAAAGATGCGTCAACTTCGAAGCTGGGGGAAAGAGCCGGTTCTCCATGCTTCCATCCCAACTGGTGAAGGCGAAACGTTGGAGATGGGTCAGCGAAGGTAGTATGGTTCGTATCGAGCTCCAGTCAGAGTCGCTATGGTGTACCCTACCGCGGCAGATGAATGTTGTGATGCACGTGATGAGAAATGGGTTCTGAATCAAAGATTCATGAAGTTGGTCGAAACGTTCTGGGGCGACCGCGGTTGAGGGCGGAGAGCGGGGTGGGAAGTCGAAGGATTTGCTTGCGTATGCAGAAGATATTGATATTGATTCATAGAGGAGGGGGTGGGTCATCTCATAGAATCCCCTACAAACGAGAAGGAGAGGTAACAACAAGTTACGGTCCGGGTTTCCAAGAAGTTCGATGATCATTTTGACGATTTCGGGTGGAACTGGAGGCACTAGAGTAGAGATAGGAAAGAAAGCGAGTACATTGGGCGGCGGTAATACGGCAAAGGGGGGTTGGAGTACGTACTTTTGGCCAGTTGTCAGAAAGGAGGTGCTGGAGAAGATTGGGCAAAGATTGGGAGAAGATCGCCGTCGGTATCTTCGGGCGCCTTCGGCGTCTATCTATTAGGGGCGAAGGGAAGAGGAACAGGGAGGACAGGATTGAAAGATGGTGCTCAAGGAAGCACCATTTCTAGTATGGTGGAGATGAGAGGGTTTCGATGATAGTGAGCTGGCTTCTGTGATCACGGGAGACACATCCCCTTGAAATATGTTCACCTGGAGAGAGAAAAAAAGGCACAAAGCCAAAGAGTGAACGCGGACACACACAATAAAGGGAACGGAGACCATTGGTGCGAAGTCATTGTCTCGTCGAGTTCGCGGCTTGGTTCAGTTCAATTCATTCAGGCAGACGCGGTGCCTGAGGTCTTTCGCTGAGTGGGAAGAGAAGCTGAAGTAACGTACCTTTGGTGATGAATGTGATATCATGATTGAACATAGTAGACTTAGCGGCGCCGGGGAGGATACCATTGATCACAGAACGCCAGAAGCGGGGGTTTGCATCAAGGCAGGATGATAGATCGGGCAGTTGGCCGGTCCGCGGCTTTTGTCCATGATGTGTGTTCCCTAATACCCGCTTAGTTTCGCTAAAGCCAGGAATATTTGATGGAGATACCATTAAAAAGCAGGCTGTAAGCGAGCCTCTGTAGGAACCAGGCTAGGCTCGTATCGATACCCTATACTCTAGTCGCTTGCAGATGGATCGTGTGAGAGGTCGGACGGAATCACCGCAAATGGCAGGCTTCAACGGCGAGGCTGTGGGGAGTATGTACACCTGTCGTGGACTTATAATTAGATGAACCTAAGGATGAACCGCAGGGAGGAAAAGAGAACGTGCCGTTACTACCACCAACGTCGGGGAAAGGAGTAAACCATGGCAAAGATAACGATTGATGGCGGAGAAACCGCTTGGGACGACCGCAATTCCAGGGGGAAACGTTCATGTCAAGTGTGTGGGGGCATGATTGTCTAAAACGATATTATGGTTAATACGCAGAATAGAAGTAGGTGACAGGGTTTTAAACCGTATTCGTCCCTGAAGACGGCGGGGGGACCTAGTACGGTCTGCGTCGTTGAAAACGCCTTGACGAAAACCAGGTCACTCCGGACACGCAGCGTCATCTGGCGAGCGAGGAAAAATGATAAGATACAGAGACTGCGTGCGCGTATGCATGGTAGCTCACCAAGAGTACGATCAAACGAATGATCAATCCAGATGACAGATATGGCCGGAAAAGACTCAGGAGGCAAAGGTTAAAATGAGATGGCGACAGTTTCAACGCGAAACAGAAGAAACTCGGGAAAGGCGTTGGCTGCGGGTGCGATTGCAACATGTGTGAGAAGAAACGAACGGGAGGGGACCTGAGAAGGGACACCGCCACAGATCAGAAGAAATGGAAGGAAAATGGAAGCGATCCAGCGCTGAGGAGATAGACTTACCGTAAAATTGCCTCTCGGGCGATTCCCGGAGAGCTCCCTTCTTAGTGAATTGAAGCGGCGGCGCGGAAGGGTTGAGCGGTGAGAATTGGATGCATCCTAGCTGTAGGAGGCATCATTTGGACCCTCGTTCGAGGCGGTATCACAGTGAGGAGTGAGACGGAGAACCCTGTGAGTTTGAGATCCCGAAGAAGAGGACCATCCTTCTAGAGCCAGACTAACCGGACACACAGGCGAAGCAAGCGGGAGGGTCCAAAAAGTGATCGCAGAACAAATCGAAACACACTGTGTGGGAATACTTGGGGTATTTCCCCAACTGTGAGGCAGAATGAAGGATTACTTACCCATGGACCCTGGATGCCAGCGTCAGGCGAGTACCATTCACTCGATAATATGCGATGCGGGATACGATGCAACTGGTCAAACGTGTGTGGGAAAAGAGTTTAGAGTAAAGATAGACTTCCGCAGGGAAGAAAGCTTCGTGGATATGCGCAAGTTCCACGTTCGATTGTCTCTATAGGATAGGCTGAGTACGCGAGTAGAGTAGATGGTGCAGTGACGAACAGTGAACGGACATTCATCCGTTTAGAGAGTTTCTACCAATGAACGGCATGCGATGAGAACGGTATGAGATGATGTTGATTCAACGAGGTCGTCAGACTGAATTGGCACTAGCCCAGCCATTTCTGATGATGCCTTACTTACCGTATAACTCTGGATCATGATAGGGTATCATCACCAGAAAAAGACAAGCATGGTCGGCTAATGGGGCGATCTTCGATCAAGAAATCCACACTCACTAGGTCACAGCAGAGACGATCACCTTTCAGTATATCCCTTTTGCACTGGGGATGGTCGAGGTCAGATGCACAAAGGCATGTAGAGGAGAAGGGATATGAGACGTAGCTGGGTAATAATGGAGATACGGATAGCCAGATCACAGCCCGTGAGCGACGGATGTTTGGAACTGGATCTTGCCGGGAGATCATATACAGTGATCAAAGGACGGCCTTCGAGTCTTCTGAGCAAGTAAACGTTAACACCAGAAAGGAGCAGGGGAGAAGGCACCCTCGGAGACAAATCAGGATAAGAAGACGTAAGACGCAACACTGAACATGGATTTGATATACCTGTTTCGTAGACAGTACATGAGGCTGGCGGAACGAGCAAAGGAAACGAATAAAGAAATCTCCCCACGGATTCGACTGGGCGGCGAAAAGGCGAACTTGGGCAACGTGGTATGTTAGGATTTCGAAATCCCAAGACCATTTGAATCCTAGATATCTATGGAAGGATATCATTCGCCGACATGACCACACGCCACTGGTTTGACATGGCCGGTGCACCTACCGCGGAGGCAAACACATCCGTTGCTATGATAAAAACGGTGGGATAGTTGCGCAAAAGTCCATCACGGGGGAGGAGAAGTTTCCACTGATACAGGGCCTGAGGCCCAGTGAAGCTTCGGGATTGTGGTGAATCCGGATCCATCTTCCTGGACCAAAAGCACGGAGGGAAGAAAATGAATGACATCAATTGCCTGAGATGCCTACGTAGGGGCTATGTTGGAGAAGCGTCTATTCAGACATGCGTGAGACTGAGATGGATATTTGCGAGCCTTCGAACGACCAAGCCTGCATGCGTGATAGGCCTCTGCGAGCCTGCGAGCAGAACCAAAGCCTATCTAAGGACAAGGTCAACGCAGTGGAAACAGAGTCCCGTTGACAGCTGTGAGAGTGCTTACGTAAGCATCCCCGTCAGCTGCAGCAGCGACGCGTAAGACGCGACTTGCTTCCTCATCGTCCGCGTCGTCGAGCTCGCTGCCTGGTCCTCTCAAATTTTCGTGTCCTCCCTTCTCCTCTCGTCGTTCAAACCCCACAAATGGTTCAAATTCCTGACCAAGCCATGCAGCAGGTTGAAGACCCCGCTCCCGCCAGGTCGAAGACTCACACGGACCCCGAACGCGTGGCCGTGATTGCGGCAATGAGCACCGAGCAGAAAGTTGACGAGAACTTCATGATCTCTGCGAGGAACACGATTAGAGACAGGATTAGGGCCCGTTCCCAGGATGATGGTGATGTTTCAGATAACGAATCTCTGATCTCCATTCCAGACATTCCAGATCGAGACAACACACCTCCGCCACCGCCACGACCCGAAACCCCTCCCGCGACGGACTTGTGGCGTTCGGTTCTAAAAGCCGTTAGCCCCACCTCTCTACTCTCCCTCCTGGGCAGCAAACGACCGAGCGATCTCTCGTATGAGGAACGCGTGAAGAGATTGAAGACGGCTTCAGTGCCCGAAGTCAGCTGTGCACCGGGCCAGGTCATGGTCCTACCCTACTGCGTCGAGATCCTGGAGCTCGAGGCAAACCGATCCTACGTCCCCCTCTCCCTCTTCACGCGTCACGGCCAGTTGGTTCTCGCTGATAAGCTTCATCAGGTCAGAACAGTCAGGATCAATTCTTCGCGCCAGGGTGAGCGGAAGAATCTCTTCATCAACGTGGACAGCCCTCTTTTCGAGAAGGAATCAGAGTTGACAGAGGGAATCTGGTCGCAGGCAGCGGATGAGATGATTGAGTGGGCAAGTCAGGCGAAGACGGACAGACACCTCTATCAGAGGCTGGGGGAGCACTTCGGCTGGTTGAAACACCAGTTGAACGAGGGAAAGCCCTTCCCCACCATATTGGAATTGGACATAGAACTTCGTAAGGATTACACCCGACAGCCATTTCGCTTTGATCCCGCATATTATTCAGACAAACTCGGTTCCCTCTCGGCTAGACACTCCGAAACCCGCGTTAGCTCAGAGCTGGCAGCGCTGCGCTCGCAGGTTGAACGTCTCTCAAGCTCATCCCATGCCTCCTCCTCCTCTTCCTCTTCCTTTCCCCCAGTTCCTCCCTCGCGCCCTCGTACTTCCCAGCCCTTTCGAGCGGGGCAGATGCGGCAGCCCTCGGAGCCCATCTGCCTTATCTGTGCACGTCGAGGTCACAAGGCAGGAAACTGCAACTCAAAGTCCTTCGCGGATGGATCCCCAGTCAAGTCACGATTCACAGGCGGCCAACTTACGGGTCCTCAAGGCTCCCCCCTCTGCGTCAAGTGGAACTCCAGTGGCCAGGCTGGCTCTGCCTGCACCCCCGCGCATCGGGTCCCAGGAATGGTCCACACATGCTCTTTCTGTCATGGCACCGGTCACCACGCCTTTTCATTCACCTGTGTCCAACGTCCCTGAGTCATTGCTCCTTCCCCCCTCTGATCCTCCTGCATCATCTTCGTCGGCACCCCACATCCTATTCCGCATTGAGACCCCATACTCTGTCGACGCCTTTGAAAGTTTCTTTTCTCGTTTCCCTCTCGTTCGTGACCGCTACCCCAACCTCATCCAAAAACTCAGACGTGGCTTCCCAATGGGAATTTTCCCAACTCTCGAGCGTACTGTTATCTGGCCAAATGGTCCATCCGTCCTGGAGCATCGTACCTTCATTGCCGAATACTTCAAGGAGGAAGTCCTCGCAAATCGTCTCTCAGGCCCCCTTTCCTCCTCGGAGGTGGAGCAAGTCCTGGGAGGTCCCTTCCAATCCTCCCCCCTCACAGTTGATGTTCAAACCCAAGATGATGGCAGCCCAAAGCTCCGGCTGTGCATTAACTTGTCAAAGCGCTCCAAGGAGCACGGCGCCTCAAACGACTACTCAGATCGTAAAGACTTCCCCACCCGTTTCGACACGGCATTACATCTTGCAGACCTGGTGAGTATCCCAGTCTCCTCCTGATCCCGCTCGTCGGGTGTTACCCTTGCCAATCCCGCTCGTCGGGTGTTACCCTTGCCAATCCCGTCTTCGGGTGTTACTTTATCCAATCCCATGTTATGGGTGTTACTCTACTTGATCCCGTTTCATGGGTGTTACCTCTACCTGATCCCGCTTCATGGGTGTTACCCTTTCCGATCCCGTCCCGGGTGTTACCTTTCCCCATCCCACGCTGGGTGTTACCCTTACTTGATCCCGCTTCATGGGTGTTACCTCCTACCTATCCCTCTTCATGGGTGTTACCTTGCCTGATCCCACTTTGTGGGTGTTACTTATGGGTGTCTTTCCCCCCCCTTACCTTTGCCTCAATGGTCTTTGGTCTTGAAAGACGAAAATTCTAATCTCCTGTTATCCCAGGTTGGTGCCGCTGTTGAAGGGACTCAGGCAATGACTCTGGACATTGCAAAATTCCATCGTCGCACTCCCATTTGCCCTGCTCACAAGTGTTGGTATGTGATGCAGGCGCAAGAGGGTGAATTCTACATTCAACATTGCTGTCCCTTCGGTGCACGCCCCTCCGAGAGCAATTCTGGCGAGATTGCAAATGCAGCGCTGGATATTTGGTCCGAGTTGGGTGTTGGTCCCACTCGGAAGTGGTGTGACGACATGGTGGTGCTCCGCGCGCCTCTCCCAGGCCCCCCTCCCTTTTCCTACCCATACGATCGCCTCTCAGCGCTGCGGCTGATTGAGCCACTCAACATCCCCTGGCACCCTGAGAAGGGACAGGATTTCGGTCCCCAATTCACATATGTGGGTCTATTCTGGGATCTCGACCGGAAGGAGGTATCACTTCCAGAGCCGAAACGAGTCAAGTTTCTCGCGCGCGTCTCCACCTTCCTCTCAACCTTCCCCGCGTCGCTTGAGAACTCAATGAAAATCCAAGGTTCCCTCTGCCACATCGCCTTCGTCTTCCCTCTCGGCCGTTCTCGTCTCCCATCCCTCTCCCTCTTCATCTCCTCATTTGACGACAACCACTTCACATCCCGCTACCCCCCTCCCTCCCTTGTCACAGATCTCAAGTGGTGGCAAGAGCAACTCCGTCTCCCTGCCCCACCTCGATCCCTGTCCCCTCGTTCCCTAGTTGATCTCTCAATTAGCGTCGATGCTTCCACTGATTGGGGGATAGGGTTGGTTATTGGTGGGAAGTGGTGTGCTTGGCGAACGCTTCCGGGCTGGAAGGGACCGTCCCGGGATATTGGCTGGCTCGAGGGCTTGGCGGTTGAGTTGACGGTATATCTGCTGGAGGTCAAGGGCATCCGAGACTCGCAGGTGATCGTGAACTCGGACAATCAAGGAGTTATCGGCGCCTTTGACAAGGGTCGCAGCCGAAACTTCCAGGTTAATCTCTCCATTCGACGGGCTGGTTCCTGTCTGTACGCCTGTAACAACACACTCTCACTCAGGTATGTCAAGTCTGAAGACAATCCAGCTGACCCAATCTCGCGCGGGGATCTTGGGTCGCAGGACGAACGTCTAAACTTGGCAATTCAGCTCCCAGAGGAGCTCACCCCCTTCCTCTCACATGTATAGAAGATTTTTCCCTCCTCCTCCGGCAGTACGTCCTGCCGAGGTATCCGATAGAGACAAGGACCCTCCACATCGTTCGGGAACTCGTAGGTTCTTTCCACCACCATGTTAGGGACGAAACTGGAG